>JAYJMB010054989.1:0-11391 GCA_036873735.1 Pouteria campechiana
CCTTACTCACACTACTACAGAAAATTAGATTGGAGCAAGGTTCTAAATTTGGTGTGCCCACGACAGCACCACCAATCTATTTCTATTTCATGTTTAAATTCTTATTATTTGATTTTTTGAATAAAATTAGGATTATTCACTGTAATAGCTAGTGATTAATTGAAAATTGCAATACCTATGGAGACGATAACTTCCTTATTATTATACTATAAAACCTGAAACTATATGCTAGAAGTTGAATTGCAACAAATAAGTTTTTGGCGTCATTGTTGGGGATTATCTTTATTTTAATTTTTCACTAATATCGCCATAAGATAATTCTAGTTTTAATTTGTATTTGTAATCTTTTATTTTATTATGAATTCTCTTTTTTGCTTATTTTTATTTGATACAATTTCCCTTTTCTTTCTTAATTGTGCATGCAAGATCCTAGAGGGCTTAATTTGACTCTTTTTGATCCAGAGATCAAAAGAACACTTTGAGAAATTAGAAGAGCAAAGTGAGCCAAATTCAACACATTGGCAGACCCAAATCAGCCAAGAGCAATCAAGGATTACCTCAAGCTGATGGTCAATGACAATTATTCTGGCATTACCTATCCAACAATCAATACCAATAACTTCGAGCTAAAGCCAACTTTGATCAACATGGTGTAGCAAAATTAGTTTGGGAGTTCACCTAGTGAAGATCCAAATATTCACTTAGTGATGTTTAGAGAAATAAGTGATACAGTGAAGATGAATGGTGTTTCAAATGACATCATCAGGTTGAGATTATTCCCTTTCTCTTTGAGGGATAAGGCAAGAGTTTGGTTGCAGAGCCTATAACTAGGAAGCATTACCATGTGGGATGAGATGGTGGAAAAGTTCTTCGTAAAATTCTTTCCACCTGCAAAAAATGCTCAACTCAGAAGTGAGATAAGACAGTTCAAACAGATGGATTTTGAGCCACTCTATGAATGTTGGGAGAGATTCAAAGATTTAATCAAAATATATCCTCAATATGGTTTCCCTAATTAGCTTAAAATCTAATTATTCTACGATGGGTTGAATGGTCAAACAAGAACAATAGTGGATGTTACTTCTAGAGGTTCACTGATGTGAAAGGTTGTAGCAAATGCCTATTTGTTGCCTGAAGACATGGCATCGGACACTTTCTAATGGCCTAATGAACATAATATGGTGAGCAAGGTCGCTAGTTGTTTTGAGGTGGATCCAATCACAGCCATCACTACATAAATGTCATCTCTTACTCACTAGTTAGCCATAGTCAATTCAGCATCAAAGGGTTTTTCAATCACAGGAGATACCTCTTCTGCAATTGGATCATACATGGCTGCTGACAAAGCTAAGGAAGAGGTGCAATATGTAAATATCAAGGGCCAAAACAACTTCCATGGAAGCAACTTGCACAATCAATATTATCCAGGATGGAGAAATCATAAGAATCTTTCCTATGAGAATCCAAGGAATGCTATAACCCTCCTCCTAGTTTTCAACCTCCACAGCAATCTCAACCAGCAAAAAAGAAGCCATCAATTGAAGATCTCATAACCACGTTTGTAACTAAGAGTCGAGTAAGATTTTCAAGAAATGAAGCAAGACTTGATAGCATTGAGACACACATGAGAAATATAAATGCATTAATTAAGTCTTCGGTAACTCAAATTGGTTAACTTACAAATTCTACAAATAATTCCAATAATGGTATTTTTCCAAGTAACACTGAGAAGAATCAAAGAGAGCAATGCAATGCTATAACAATATGAAGTAGCAAAGAATTGCAAACTCCAAGGAAGTAAGAGGAGACACATTCTTTCCCAAGAGCAAGCGATCAAGATGTTGCATAAGGAGAAAAGGAAGAAGAGAAGCAAGAAGAACAAAAAAGGGAAGTTTACAAACCTGGGAGGATTCCATTTCCTGATAACCCTCCTATTTTGAAAACTCCACTTCCTTTTCCTCAAAGATTCAAAAGAAGAAAATTAATGAACAATTCAATAATTTTCTTAAAATCTTTAAGAAAATTCGCATTAACATTCCATTTGCAAAAGCTTTAGAGCAGATGCCAAACTATGAAAAATTCATGAAGGTAGTTATGTCCAAGAAAAGGAAGCTTTTAGAATGTTAGAAAGTGAAGTTGATAAAAGAATGCAATGCTGTATTGCTGAGAAAACTTCCTCAAAAGCTAAAAGATCCAAGGAGTTTTACTATTCCTTGTACTATCAATAATTCTTTATTTCATAAGGCATTATGTGATTTAAGTGCATCTATTAATTTAATGCCTTTGTCAATTTTTCAAAAACTTGGATTCAGAGAGGTGAAGCCAATGATCAAGATGATGCTAAACAAAGGAAAGAAGAAGAGGAGAAGAAAGAAGAGCCAACAAAAGAAGACTATACCAAGGAGAATTATATTTTGTGATAATCCTCTAATTTTGAAACCCCCACTTCCTTTTCCTCAAATATTTCAAAAGAAGAAAATTGATGAACACTTTAGCAAATTCTTAAATTTTTTTAAGAAAATTCATATTAACATTCTTTTTGTAGAGGCTTTAGAGCAGATGCCCAACCATGCCAAATTCATGAAGGAAGTCATGTCCAAGAAGAGAAAGCTTGAAGAGTTTGAGATAGTGAAGCTTGTTAGGTTTATTGTATATGATTTTGATGACAACAAAACTTGTTCTTGACTTGAATTATGTTAATGATGATTTTAGTTTAGATAGCTTAAAATGAAGAAAGATATGTGCGGCATGTATGTTCATGATGAGTCAATTTTATATACATATATTGCACTTGTTTAAGCTTATTTATTTACAAATTTGTGTATCTTTTAGATGAATTTAATGCTTATTTGTTAGATTTTATTAAGTACTTTGAAGCTGGAAAAAGAATGAAAAAGAAGACAAAATGATTGGAAAAGAAGTAACTACAAAGATGGAGTAAATGGAGCAAATGAAGCAAAGACAGACCAGGTAGAAGGCCAAACCAAAACCAGACCACCATTGGCCAGCAGCAAGCTAGCTTTACCTGCTCTAAAGGCAGACATGTTGTGGAATTCTTTTGTAGTTGCATATTTTATTGGCCTTTTAAGGAAAAACTTGCTGAACCAAATAGTGCATGTGGAAATCAGTCAAGTTTTGATGATGAGCAACAACATATGAGTGAACATGTGTGGTACTAACAATTGTGTTCCCAAGCATCGCATGAATAGGTCTAAACATACAAGGAAGCAATTTGAATGTAGTAGATAACATACATAGCGAATGCATCAACAAGCACAATCCAGTGACCAAAAGAAGACAAGAATGATCAGAAAGAAGGCACTAAAACTTTGAAAAGACGCCATCAAGTAAATCTCTAGTCATGAAGCTCAAGCCTTAATGAGTGATCAAGCAAATTTTCTACAAAGTCAATGTCAGATAGCATTCACCTCAAAAAGATTCAGACAAATCGTTACAAGGACAAGATAGAAAAATTGATTATAATCAATACTTGTCCGCAACATAAAGATAAACTCATTTTGCAGAAGAAGAGACAAAATGGACCAGAAATCAGACAAAAGAAGAAGCTAAAATAAAGATAAAATTACTCAAGCATTTGTCTATAAAGCTTATTTAAAAAACTGAAAAGCACAAGGAACCTGTCTGCAATCCTTGAAGAAAATATAAAAGATAAAGAAGAAGCGACACAGTATCTAAAGAAGAAAACTTCGTCTGCCACCTTCATCTACAAAGAGTTGTCAGTCACCAGCAACAGACAAAGCCATCAGATAACCTTTACAGAAGCAAGTTATCCATGCCTCGAACGAGTAGTCTATTGCTTAAAAGACAACCATTATATGAGCAACTAGAAGGAGAATTCATCAAAATGCTACAACTTCATCTGTTACTTATAACTTCATCTGTTACTTACAACAGACAAACCACTTGGAAGACTTTGTTTATGGACTAAAACTTCATCTACTAATCCTAACAGACAAACAATAGACAAAGTACATTTTGTCTATTAGGGAGGATACTTTCTCTATCAAGAAGAATTTTTTATCACTTATAATAGACAAAGGTACTTCAACTAAGAAGAAGAAAGCTTCATTTGATGAAGGATACTTTGTTCGCTGAGAAGATGCTCTGTCCGCACCACAAAGATCGTCTACCACTTATAATAGATAAAACTACTTCACCTAATGAAGGAAACTTTATCTGTCAAAAGAATTTCATCTAATGAACAATGAAGAAGAGCAACTTTGTTTGTGCTTATACGATTTAGCTGTTTCTTATAATAAACAAACTAGAAAATAAAGTAAACTACTACAATGGTTTCTAATAATGATGAAGTGGTCTATAATATGGATCTACTCAGAGTTATTTTGTTTATTACTTACAAAGGACAAATTCAAGTACCAAAGTCCTCAATTAAATTATGACATATCATGAAGAGTAGAAGCCATTTATGCCAAACATCACTGACTGCAGTCTCCACTAAAAATCTCATTCGAAGAAAATTTTATAAAGTAGGCACGACAATTCGAGATTAGTTGAAGATGAAAAGAAAGTCAAAGAAATGCAATTTATATTCTATTAAATATTATAACTTTTAGAGGTTACATCCCTTCAAGATTAATGAGCATCTTTCCATAATAATAAATGAATCAGTCAACCAGGAAAAGTCTTCATTAAGCGTTTGCTAAAAATGGAAAGGAACCTTCTTCAAAGTCAGAGCTATAGGCTTTCCAACTACAAGTGAGTTTCTCAAGAAGACATTTTTCCAATGGGAGAAATCAAAACAGTCTTTAATATTAATAGGAAGCCAACTACCTCCAATGGGAAAAATTTCTTGAAGCAATATAAAGGGAGTGAAGCAACAAATGAAGATGGTTGAGGAAGCTGAGAGAAAAATAAAAATAGAATATATATGAGAAACATCTCTCTTAGTCAAACTATGCTTCCTCCAAGATAATCAATCTCCATTGCGCTGCTAGACAATGAGCTTAAACATTTTATCACTATCATATACCTAGGGCATTGATATCTAATGAGCTTCAATGAAATATCATTTTATTTATGAGCTTAGTGTACAAATCAGCCTAAGAAAAGAGGCAATATTATGTGCAAAAAAGTGTTGTCAAATCAACTATATGAGTTTGTAGTGAGCTCAAGAAAACATATTGTAATGAGTTGTTGGTGAGCTCAGGAAAAGCAACAAGTTTGCTAATGATCTTTGAAACTAGTAAGTTTCCTGGTGAACTCGTAAAACTAGAAGAGTGTCAGGGACTTTTGCTTATACCCCCTAGAGCTAGAATCCAGAAGATGTGTCAGGGACACTTGTTCAGAAGTTAACTTGTGAAGAAATTCTCATGGTCAAATCATTCCACAACATTCTTGTTCAGGAACAAGTTAATTGCAAACCTCTATGAATTATCATTTTGTTATAGTCTCTAAAAACTTTAAAACTTCTGTATCTCACTAAACTTGATTAAAATATCCATGTGCAGCCTTGTTAAAAATTGCATGAGAAATTATTTGTGAAAAAGCTAACTATGTACTGAGGATTCGAGCAATTGACTCTATGTAAGGGCAAAAAAACAAAAGTAGTGAAAAGAAGCATTTAAGAAGAATCGAAAAGATGTGGAAGCGAATCAAGTAAGCAAGTTTTAGTATATTATTGATTCAAGAAAATGAGGTAACTTTTTTATCTAAACTTTCAAACCTTCAAGAAACTGATATTTGCCTTAATTGTTAGTTAAAAGCATATCATTTTGAATGTCACACACATTATATTGAAAGTATAATTTGCTTGTGCATATCATTAAGCACTCAAATCATTATTCTCCAATCATAAGTAAATCACTATTATATTCTCAGACAATCATACATATATTGAATCAAAAACAAATTAAAAAATTCTATTATCTCATATTTGCCAGTAGACGAACTCATCACTTTGTCTCTCGGATTGTCTATTACCATAAAATTTATCTAAATCTCCTAAGGACATACTCGATAAATCCTCTATTTAACTTCATCTCAAACCTACCTCTCGCACTCACTATTAGAGATCGAATCCTCTCTTAGAAAAAGGTGATTCAAATTCCCACTATTTCCATCTCTACTCCTTGTCCTCTTGGCTCCATTTTTGTCCACTCGTCTTGCTACCAAAAATCATAAAAGATTTTCCACCTTAGAACCCTAAAACCTTAGTTAATAAAAATGGCAGACGTAAGAGCTACAAAGAAAACTCCAGCATCCATGTCCGGAAGAAAAAGAAGCAGAAAGGAGTTAGAGGAACTACAAGCGTCAGGAAGAAGCCAAGTTCAGAGAAATAGATTTCTAGAGGTAACTTTCCAAAATGTTGAATGAAGTTACTAAGACTACATGAGTAAATTTGTCAATAGGAAAGTAGTAAAGGGTAGAGCCATTGATTTCAAAGCTTCCAAAAAGATGAAACTGGAAGTATGTGACTGGATAGCTTCTAGGGATAGAAAAATTATATTAGTTGCAAGGACGAAAGATATTTTAGAATGGTAAAAATTCTTCTCAGTAGTTATGACCATAAGAGTAAGAAATCATGAATTGGAAACAAGAAGATAGATTTTTCCCCCGAAAGCATTAGAGAATGTTTGAATCTTCCCTTGATTGAAAGATAGGCATTTCATTGGCCAACACCTAGAAGAAAATTGTTCTCATAGCTGACAGAAACATTCATTAGAGAGAATGTAAAGAATCTAAATACCAAAGATCTAGATGTAAACTTAAGGCTTGCTCATCTTATCCTTAATAACAACATTCATCCCAAGGTTAGAAATAGGGATATTGTTTTTAAGAAAGATGGACAGATCCTATGCATGTTGAAGTATAAGAAGAAGTTGGATCTTGCCAAACTAATGTCTGACCATCTTTCCCAATTCAAATCATCACCAAGACTTCCCTTACCATATGGAATGGCAATGACCCAAATATTAAGAAGGGCAAAGGTGGATTTGTCGTCCTTGAGGTGTTCAAAACTTCACACATGATTGATGAAATAATACTAAAAAGAATGGGAATATCATTAGGTGATACTATCATCAAGCAAATCAGAGGGGCAAGACAAGCATAAATGATTGAAGAAGAAGAAGAAAAGGAAGAGGAAGAAGAAGTGAGAGGTGAAGAAAATGAGCAAACAGACAATAAAAAATGAAAGAGAAGAAGAAAAAGAAAGGACAGAATCTATCAAGAAAGAAAGTGAGGAAGTTCCTTCAACAGCTATAGTAGAAGAGGTAACAACATTGGAAAGAGAAGCAGAAACTACAGCAGAGCCATCATTACACTACAGTCCAATTCCATCTCCCTATAGACCTATTCACTCACTCAAGTAGCCCAACACATTCCACAAAATCATGAGTCTCCACATCATAACCCAACTCCATCCCCTCTTAGACCTGTTCATTCATCTCCACCTACCTAACAAACTCCTCAAAATTTTGAACATAGGCTTCGAAATATTCAACTACTCGCTACATCTATAATTCTCAGATTGGACTCATTAGACAACAAGGTAGATACTCTATTCCCTTTAATGGAGTCCATTAAAAATCAAAAGAAGTCAGTCCCCGTCTCACCAGTTAGAGACATTCACTCAACCTCTCCATCCCCTCAGTCAGCTCACTCCTCTCCTACCTCACCTCATCAATCAGCCTATTTTTTCTTCTGTTCCACTCTCACCACAAAACACACCTCATAAATCTCCATCCCCTTCTTATCACACCAATCCTCAAATAGAGTCTCTTAAGTCTAATTCTTTATCTTCTATATCAGAATCAATAATTCCAATAAGTAAAATCTTTAAATCTTTAAAATCTACTTCAAAAAAACATTCAAAAAATCCCTCTTCACCTCCTCAAAATGTCAATCAATCCACTTCATTCAATCTCATTCAGATTCCAAAATCTTCCCATCCATCTCCAGTCATTCCTCAACCACCTTCAAACATCAGTCAATCCACTCCACTAGAAGTCATACCATCCTCATCTAAATCATATCAGTTTTAGCGTCCCAAACTTCCAAAACAAAATTCCTTCCCTAAGAACAATAAGTTAAAAATGACCTTTGAAGAAATTGAACATAGACACTTAATAAACCAAACAGTTACTTTCACTCTTTAATCACAAAATAAATCCCTAACTTTATTTAATCTTTCTTTTCCAATTTTTGAAGATCAAGATTATCTTGATAGCATCATAATAATGGAAGGACCATCAAAAACCTTCAAACCTAAACCTCTTCCAAATGGGGATAAAATTATTGTTAAAATGCTAAATGAATTATCCCAACAATTACCAAATGTTGAATCCTCTTCCTCTATAATTCACATTTCTTCTGAATCATCTCCATCTACAACACCACCTCCTAATGAACCATCTGCTTTGATAACACTTGCTCCTTCAACCACACAACAACCCTCTTTAGTGCTCAACCTCCTATAAGGATCAAAGCTTTAGCCTCCAGGCCCTCAACATGCAATACTCGAGGAGCTGAAACTACATCTATCCTTCCAAGCACAATCTCCATGACACATGACATCTTCAACTATTGAACAAATGTTAACATTGTAGCAATTTATCATGGTAAGCCTTCTCCATATCCAGAACTATTAGATGATAACTATCAAGCAGGCGTTAAGCTCATTGACCATCATGAGATAGCCCCAAATCCTCTTATGCTAACAATAACTATTTTTGAAAGATGGTCGGCCACCAACAAGAAATCATAAGATCAAGGATTACCTCTTCCTCATCCAATACTGATGGATCCTGATTACCTTAGGCAAATTCAATTTGTTCATAGCAGTATCCCAAAGGCTCTTAATGTTAAACTTCCATTAGAAAAATAAACTTTTTTCCTTTGGTCATTAATGTACATCATATATATCTCACATTAATGAAATTATCTTCAGACAATTTTTTTTTGGTTATTATCACTTACATTGTTAAATCTTCACTTCCCTTCTACAATTTATCTTTTTGATTATGACAAAAAGAGGGAGAAATATATGCAATAAGCAATGAGTGAAAATAGGATCATATAGGAGAACAAAATATATGCAATGAGCAATGAGTGAAAATAGGATCATATAGGAGAATAAAATATATGCAATGAGCAATGAGTGAAAATAGGATCATATAGGAGAACAAAATATATGCAATGAGCAATAAGTGAAAATAGGATCATATAGGACAACAATTTAATGATGGTACCTACTCAGGGGGAGCTGAATCACATAGTGCAGTAAAGTTACATAAGTTAAATAAGCAATCTATGCACTGAGATAGGGGGAGCCATAACATAGTTATCCACACATAAAACTCCTATGCATTTATAGTTTTACCTTCTCTGAAAGGTGTTTCACTCAAATGTTTTATCATCATCAAAAGGGGGAGAATGTTGAACCAAAAAGTGCATGTGAAAATCAATCAAGTTTTGATGATGAGCAATAACATATGAGTGAATATATGTCATACTAACAATTGTATTCCCAAGCATTACAGAAATAGGACTAAACATACAGGGAAGCAATTTGATAAATCAAGAAGTCAAAATAAAGACAAAATTACTCAAACATTTGTCTATAAAGCTCATCTGAAAAACTGAAAAGTGCTAGGAGCCTATCTGCAATCCTTGAAGAAAATATAGAAGATAAAGAAGAGATAGCATAGCAGCTAAAGAAGAAAACATCATCTATCACCTTCATCTACTAAGAGTTGTCAGTCACCTGCAATAGACAACCTTTATAGAAGCAAGTAGTCCATGCCTCGAACAAGTTGTCTGTTACTTAATAGACAACCATTATATGAGCAACTAGAAAGAGAATTCATCTGAATGCCATAACTTTGTTTGTCACTTACAACAAACAAAGCAACAGATAAACCATTTGGAAGACTATCTACGGGCTAAAACGTTGTCTGCTAATCCTAATAGATAAAGTACATTTTGTCTATCAAGGAGGATACTTTGTCTATCAAGAAGAATTATCTGCCACTTACAATAGACAAAGGTAATTTAGTTGAGAAGAAGAAAACTTCATTTGATGAAGGATACTTTATCTGCTGAGAAGATGCTCTTTCCGTGCCACAAAGATCATCTGCCACTTATAATAGACAAAGCCACCTCACCTAATGAAGGAAACTTCATCTATTAAAAGAACATCATTTGATGAATAATGAAGAAGAGAAACTTCATTTATGCTTATATGATTTAACTATTGCTTATAAAAGACAAACTAGAAGATGAAGCAAACTACTACAATAGTTTTTGAAAATAATGAAGTGGTCTATAATGTGGATCTACTTAGAGTTGCTTTGTCTATTACTTACAAAAGGAGAAATTCAAATGACAAATTCCCTAGATAAATTATGACATATCATGAAGAGTAGAAGCCAACTATGCTAGACATCACTCATTACACTCACTAGTCAAAATCTCATTCGAAGTAAATTTATAAAGCAAATTGAAAAATTTGAGATTAGCTGAAGATGGAAAGAAATTCAAAGAAATGTATCCTACATTTTATTAACGATTGCAACTTTTAGAAGTTGTGTCCCTTTAGGATTGATGAGCGTCTTTCCATAATAATCAATGATTTAGTAAACCAAGAAAAATTTTCATTTAGTGATTGCTAAAAATGGAAAGGCACCTTCTTTAAAGTCACTACTACAGGCTTTCCAACTACAAGTGAGTTTCTTAAGAAGACAACTTTCCAACGAGAGAAATCAAAGCAATCTCCAATATTAATAGGATGCCAACTACCTCCAATGGGTAGAATTTCTTGAAGCAATATAAATGTAGTGCAACAACAATGAAGAAGTTGAGGAAGCTGAGAGATAAATGAGAAACATCTCTCTTAGTCGGACTATGCTTCCTCCTAGATAATCAATCTCCATTGCGCTGATAGACAAAGAGCTTAAATATTCTATCATAATCATATACCTGGAGCATTGATATCTAATGAGCTTCAATGAGATATCATTTTATTTATGAGCTTAATCTTTTTATAAATCAGCCTAAGGAAAGAGGCAATGTTATGTGCAAAAAGAGTGTTGTCAAATCAGCTATATGAGTTTATGGTGAGCTCAAGAAAACCACATTGTAATGAGTTGCTGGTGAGCTCAGGAAAAGCAACAAGTTTGCTAGTGATCTTTGAAACCAGTAAGTTTCCTGGTGAATTCGTAAAATCAAAAGAGTGTCAGGGATACTTGCTTATGCCCCCTAGAGCTAGAACCAAAAGAAGTGCCGAGGATACTTGTTCACGCCCCCTAAAGCTTGAATCTAGAAAAGTGTTGGGGACACTAGTGTATTGTCATCATATGGGATATAGTGGAACCCAAGGCATGATGATTTGGTACTCTTGGAAGAGTGGAT
>JAYJMB010054989.1:11401-27966 GCA_036873735.1 Pouteria campechiana
GAGTGGATGTAGGAATGGGGTTTCTGAACCACTATAAAAATCGTGTTGCCGGTGTGTGTGTGTTTTTGCTTGCATGCTCTATCTTTCATTCACTTAACTATTTTCATTAGTTACTTGTGCAATCATTTTATAAAACTTTATTACTTTATTAAGCATAATGTTATCACTCACATCATCACACACACACACTACAACTCATTTGACATGAGAATAGCTAATAGAAGTTGAACTTGGAAGTGAAGCAGTCATATATTGAAATTACATATATACTGCATCACTACTTTCTCTTTGCTCATCAAGTTTTATTTGACCATAATTTTTATATGCTCAATTCACCACTCCCCTCTTGAGCTATTCATCGTATATGGGACCAATAAAACTTAGGGTTTTTATAGGGTTCTTCCACTTCCATTTTTAGATTTTTTCTCTAGGGTTGAGAGCCGTGTTTTGAGAGATTTCTCGTGGAGAAGAAGAAGGGATTGCAAGTAAGAAAGATGAATGAGAGAAGATGTTTTTCATTATTATCATCCTATCTCAAAGAGTTGTTTTATTTTCTCTTATAAACTAAATTCTTTTTTCTAGGGTAAGCATGTAGCCCTATTTGATACTCTTTGTTATGGATTGTTGGACATTATTAATATTAGATGATCTTGTTTCATTCATGATGTTTTTTGCAATGATTTAATTTATTTTATTGCTTGATCACCAATATTATGAGTTAGATTATTCATCAAAGCATGGTTAAAGTAAACATCATATGCAAAACCATGAGCTCCCTTGAATAAGAAGGACATACGGTTAAGGTATACATCATATGCTAAACCATTCTATTTAGGTTTTTATGTTCTTGAATTTAATGGGTTTTCACCTCAATTATACTAAACATCATAGGTAATTGGAATGAGTGAAAGCATTAGATTTGAACCCTCATATCTAATAGTAATGATCTTATGTTTGAAAGAACAAACCCAAGTGAGGCATTAAATCCAATATTCCATTGGCAAAGAGTTATCATCTTATGGTAAAATCGGAACCCCTAGACTTTTTCTTCTTATTAATCTCTCTACACTATCCTTAGCTAATTGTTTATTTTTATTCTATTAAGTTTCTGAAATTATACCAAACCTTATTCCAAATCTGTTTAGTTTTATACTTAGTAACTAAAATTAATTAAGTTGGTTATCATTCTCGGTGGGATTGACCCTTGCATTTGCACACTATATTGCTATACGTTCGTACACTTGCTAGGAATTATAATTTGAACCATCAAGTTTTTGGCGCCATTGCCAGGGAATGGTTCCAAACTGATTTAATTAAGTTTAGTTACATTCTTTCTTTTTTGTTTTAGTGTATAATTGTATATAAAATTATTTTTAATTATTTTCTTTTTTTTGTTACAATATTATGAATGCACGGAAGAAGATCTTTGAACCCTACTCTATTTAAATAATCATGCTGACAAAGTGGAAATTGAAATAGAGATTTTAAATGAAGAAGAAGTAAACATGGTTGACAATGTGGAAATCTGAGTGGATTAACCAGTGCAATAAGTGCAACAGGCTCAACATGCTCAACAATTAATAAAAGCGTTTGCACACCCAACTATAGGGATTTCACCTTCATGCATTATGTTAGATGAGGATGCTAGAAATTATGACTTGAAACATATTCAGTTTAACATGCTTCCATCTTTTCACGGATTAGCTTTAGAGGATTCATTGACTTTATGCGTGATTTTTATGCCACCATCCAAACATTTTCATTACAAGGGTTAACAGAAGATCAGTTACATATGAGATGCTTCCATACACACTGAAAGATACAGCCAAGACTTGGTTCATGACAGTAGTCTCTGGCTCATTGACAACTTCGGAAGCAGTTTATAATAAATTCATTGGAAAATTTTACTCTCATGCAAAAACTGCTAAAATTAAGTAGTAAAATAGCCACTTTTTCTCAGATGAAAGGTAAAGCTTTCCATGAAGTATGGAATAGGTTCAAAGCAATTTTGATTCAATGTCCTCATCATAGATATCCACTTGAGCTGCTTAACTAATTTTTCTATGATGTACTAACACAACCATGCCAAGCCATGGTTGATAATGCTGCAGGGGAAGCCATGGAAGAGAAAACTTCAAAAGAATAGAAGGAGGAGACATATGAACTACATGAGATGCTTGGAGTGAACTCACAATAGATGAGTATTAGAGGTAAGTCTAGAGAAATGTATGAATTGAATTCTATCATTGACCTTTCTATGTAGATGTTGGGGCTTGATAAGCAAATGAATATGATGTGCTCCATGGTGATGAATTAGAAACAACCAATTCCCACTAAGGTATATTCTATTTATGGTATTTCTGGTCATTCATACAATACTTATTCTTCTAGGTAGAGTTTTGAAGAATGTTTAGGACAAGCCAATGCGATGAGTTTCTACAACCAACCACACCTTGATGATCCATATCCTGGTTGGAGAAGTCATCCCAATTTTTCATAGAATAATGATCCGAATCAAATTCAATCTGGAATGTGTTTTCAATCAAAGAAACCTACTCTTGAAGAAACATTGCAAAGTTTTATCCAAGTAAGCCAAACTCAGTTCCAAAATAATGAAGCAAGGTTCCAAAATGTAGAAGTAAGATTCCAAAATGTGGTGGCATCCATGAAATGATAGAGACTCAGTTGGGGAAAATTGCAAATGTTGTGCAAAGTCACATATCTAGAAAGTTATCAAGTCATCTAGAAAAAGTGAAAGCAATCACAACATTGGGAGGTGATAAAGTAATACAAGATAAAGTTTGTGATGTGATTAACGATTCCAATATCTTTGCAAATGATGAAGAGGAGCTAAATGTTAGGAGAGTTGTGTTCCCAATATATTTGCCTCATTCTTTAAGGTATGCATCTATAAGCAATGATTTATACTTTTCAATGACTTTTTTTTCTACATTTACAGGTATGGAGGAGGACACACTCATGCAATTCAAAGATCATACTGAGAAGTTTGATATTTTCAAGGAGATGGAGTTATCCAATGAGAATAAGAATGACTTCAAGATAGATGTAATGGTTGGAATTATGGAGGAGTTTTCAAAAGAGCCCATAAACACAGTTGAAGGAGATGAATTAGAAGATATTGCATTATTCAACAATGTTTTGGGAGCACTAGCATTTTCCAAGCCACTTCCCAGTTTCAAACAACTAGATAAAAAAAGGCCAAATTTCAATTCAAAGATGGAAGGCCATAGTCAGGCTGAGACTTTAAATCAAGCACTTCTTAGGAGACAACCCAAGTTTTTGTTTTTTAGTCTTATCAATTTTCTAGAAGTAGTGATGTTTTTGCATTATTGAAGTAGGCTATTGCATTAGTTTAATTAAGTTTGTTTGATTATTAAGTTGTTAGATTACATTTATATTTCCATAGTTGTTATACTTAATATATCAGTTTCATGTTGATAGGGTAAATGCCTAAATAAAGAGTTCAAATAAGGAGATCAAATTTAGAGTGATGAAATAAACTAAAAAGAGAGTTTTTAAAGTAAGAAATCCACAAGATGGAGGTAGTGAGTGGGTGCCGGGTGCCGTTGGTGCTAGGACCGTTCAATATAAAAAGAAATTGCAAAGAGGCAACAGAGTGGTGTTGCCAACACCCACTTAGCATCGCCAGCACCACCTCATGGCCACCCCTCTCCTTAAAACCCACGCACGCCCCAACCCTTTCCCAATCCCTTTTCACTCAACCTCTCTTCTCCCTCTCTCTCTCTTTCTCTCCCAAATACTTCCTCAAAACCCTAAACCCATTCCTACACTCCAAAACTCTAAGATTCACACCTAAACTCTTCCTTTTTTTCATTCCATCCTTAGATTCAACTCTCCCACTCCACTATCCATCATCTTTCCAAGAAACTTTTCAAGTTAGGTTGACAAATTCATTCACTTCTCTTGGAATCACAAGTTGTTTAGATAATCTCATTCTTCATTCTATTGGGTTTCTTGGTGAAGTGCTTTGGTTTTATGGTAGTTTGGGAGGATTTGAAGTTGGGTTTTTGTGTATGAGCTTGGTTGAATTTGTGCACATCAAGTGTTCTGGGAATTGTTTATTCCAAGTTGGGTGTGGTTTTTGGTAGGGAATATGTGGCAAGATTGCATGTGATTGATGTGGGTGTGTATTGAGATTGAATTTGAGAAGATATCAAGGCATTTTAAGTGAAAATTCTATGAGCATACTATGTGTTTGGTGAAATGAAGAAAGTGACTTGGTTATTGTGGTTTAAGTACATTGTCTTGTTGGTACTTGTGATTCTTTCATAGTTGAGTGGAGTGGTGTGGTTTGCCTTTGAAGAAGTTTGGTCAATTTGATTCATTGGGATTGCCTAAGTATTACGCTACTATATTCTTTCTTGTATTGTCATCATGCCTCCAAGGAAGTCTGTGTGTGCCAGTCTCTCTAGGAAGAGAAGACAAGAGATCCTAATGTACCACATGTGCCCACGTTCTTTAATGAACAAGCAAAAGAAATTTTCAACAGTTCCATGACTAATTGCGAAGGGAAAAGGGAGAGAGGCTTGGACACAACCTACGCTGCTATTGCTGACCTTATTTGAGCTCAGTGTTGGTTATCCTTCACATCTTAGCCAGAGGCGGTAGTGGTGCCATTGGTTCAAGAATTTTATGCCAATGCTAGGGTGCATTTCAAAGCAAACTCTAGGTGCTGAAAGTGTTGGTATGTGGTCAGATGGTTTCATTTGATAGAGCTTCCATTAATTAGGCCTATGAGTTGGAAGAAATTGATGAAGACAAATACTTTGCTTGGTTGGCACAAGGACTAGATTGATGCTATTATTTCTTACCTTGCTCATTCTAGCAATAAGTAGAAGATAGTGAATGATAAGATTATCAGTTTTCCTAGAGGGCAGTTGGAAGCAACAAGTGAGGCATGACATTACTTCATATCAATAAAAATGTTGCCTTCCAACCAAGTATCCGATGTTACAAGCGGGCAAGTTGTGCTCAATTATGCCATTCAAACCAGATTATCTATTAATGTGGGCTGAGTGATTGAGCTTTCCATTATCTCTTTCATCATTGGGAGGCTCACTAGTGGATTGGAACACCCCTCTCTCATTTGCAGGTTGTGTCTCATGGCTAGAGTTCCTATCTCTACTAAAGAGGAACTTCAACATCCTTTGCCAGTCATCAATGATGTAGTGATAGATTCATTTAAGAAGACAACATGTCGAAACATAAGGAGAACTCCATCATCTTCACCACCTAGCTCTCCGTAGCAGAGGTTCATATGAGGTTCTTCTTCTAAAGAACCTTCACTTGCCGATCTCTAGACTCATATTGTGGGTGTTCAAAATTATACAAGACAAATGATGAGGGACCAGAGGAAGATTTACAAGTATATGGTGGATCACAATAATGCCCTTGTCGCCATGCTTAGAAGCTGCAACATATCACCTGGTGATAGCTCCATGGGTTTCCCACCTCCACCTACACTTCCTGATATGTCGGACGAAGATTCTAGTTGGGCACAAGATGATAGCTCAGGCAAGTAATCCATTTCATGGAAATCCTCATTTTCCAATGCTTTATTCCACATTGAGGAGAATGTTGTGTTTAAGTTTAGGGGCATTTAGCATTTTATTTGTGTTTAGGGATGTTTTTGTCTAAGTTTGGGGGTTGTTGCAATTTATTTAGTTTATGTGTCATGTGTTTAGTTGGATTTTCTTATGTGTTTTGTTTAATTTTTTATGTTAACTTAGCTAGAAGAAATCAGAGAGCAACTATGTTAACATGCTAAAATTGAATAGGATGGATTCTCTCTTGATGATCAGTAACTTATGCTGAGTTTTTAATTACCATTGCACATAATTTAGAAGAAAGGATAGATGCTTCCTTATGATTTAATGATTCTTATGATAAGTTCTTCTTTTTTATGATTGATAAAAATTTTATTGAGCACATTATGTTTTGATCATGCAAAGTGTATGCTGACGAGTTAATAGTCTTGTGAATTTAGTGACTTATTTTGGTTGACACTAGCATTCTAGTACTTGTCTCTCAAGGCAAAATCCTAGATTGCGTGTTTACTTGGAAGTAATTCAGCCAATTTTTTTTATTAGTTTGAACCTTTAAAGCTAACTTAGTACATTGATGTCACTAGTATCCCCATTAAGCCTTATGAGGGAATGGCATATGCAAAGCATGTGAAAAACTACCATTCAACTTTTCTTTCTTTAGCCTCATTATCTAGACCCTTTCAACTTGAAAAACCATGCTTAACCTATAAGAGACATATTTTATACATATGGTTGTTAGAGAGGTATGAGTGAAGCAAAAGAAATTAAGTTTGGGGGAATTGAAAAGAAAAATGCTAAAAAGGAAAAGAAAAGGGACAATAAATAAAAGAATTAGTAAGGATTCCTCTTTCAATTGGGGGGATCACGTCTCAATTAACTCAAAAGAAAACAAGTTTAGGAGTGTGGTAGTAATACAGCCCATAAAATGAAAGAAAAAAGCAAATTAAAAAATATTTTAAGAGAGTGAACATTCATATGGAAGTCAGTTATGATCTCTTACTTTGTGAATCCTTATTTTTTTTCTTTATTGGCCAAACCTAAGGCCTCATTACAAGCTTAACAAAGACCTCTTGATCCAAGTGAACAAAGTTATCTACATTAGTGGAGAGTGATTATGAAAAGCAAGCTTATGGAGTGTTATGTGAAGATCATTAAAATTATTTATTTGCACATTATTGACCAAAAAGTATGCATGTAGCATGTAATTGACATTACACAGATACACATTTTTACTTCATGAAAGGATTGATGAAGCATGAGTTTCATGAGATTACATTGTAAGTATCTTGAATAATTTCTAAAATATGTATACATGTGTGATTTATCTGGCATACTAATGATTGATTGAGAGAAATTATCCTAACTAATTCATGAGTTCAAATTTCTAGTTTGCTCAAGGATGAGCAAATAAGTAAGTTTGGGGGTATTTGATGAATCAATTTCATACACATATATTACAACTGTTTAAGCTTATTTATTTACAAATCCTTGTATCTTTTAGATGAATTAAATGCTTATTTGTTTGATTTTATTAGGTGCTATGAAGATGGAAAAAGAATGAAAAGAAGAGAAAAAGGTTGTAAAAGAAATAGCTATAAAGGTGGAGCAAATGGAGGAAATGAAGCAAAGATGGACAAGGCAGCAGGCCAGCACCAAAACAAGACCACCACCGGTCGGTAGTGAATCGGCGTTGCCGGTGCCCATCTGGTGCCACTGGTGCTGAAGGCGGACATGTTGCGGAATTCTTCCATAGTTGCATATTTCTGCTATCTTTTTAAGGAAAAACTTAGGGGTTTTGTAGGGTTCTTCCACTTCCATTTTTAGAGTTTTTGTTTAGGCTTTAGAGCCATTTTTTTGAGAGATTTCTCGTGGAGAAGAAGAAGGGATTGCAAGTAAGAAACAAGAAGGAGAGAAGATCTTCTTCGTTGTTATCATTCTATCTTAGGGAGTTATTTTATTTTCTCTTATGAACTAAATCCTTTTTCTAGGGTGAAGATATAACCCTATTTGATACTCTTTGTTATGGATTGTCGGATATTATTAATGTTAGGTGATCTTATTTCATTCATAATATTTTTTTGCAATGATTTATTTTATTTTATTGCTTGATCACCAATATTATGAGTTAGATTATTTATCAAAGCATGGTTATGGTACACATCTTATGCAAAACCATGAGCTCCCTTGAATGAGAAGGATAGATGGTTAAGGTACACATCATATGCTAAACCATTCTATTCAGGTTCTTATATTCTTGAACTTAATGAGTTTTTACCTCAGTTATACTAAACATCATAGGTAATTGAAATAAGTGAAAGCACTAGATTTGAACCCGCACATCTAACGATAATGATCTTATGTTTGAAAGAATGAACGCAAGTGAGGCATTAAATCCAATATTCCATTGGCAAAGAGTTATCATCTTGTGGTGAAATCGAAACCCCTACACTTCTTCATCTTATTAATCTCTCTATACTATCCTTAGCTAATTATTTATTTATTCTAATAAGTTTCTGGAATTATACCAAACCTTATTCCAAATTTGTTTAGTTTTATACTTAATAACTAAGATTAATTAAGTTGGTTTGCCATTCTCTGTGGGATCAACCCTTGCATTTGCACACTATATTGCTATATGTCCATACACTTGCAAAGGAATTATAATTTGAACTATCAATTCTATTAAGATATCTTGTGTGTAAGCATATTACATAAAGATAACTACTTTAGAAATGTCTAGAATTGTAGAAACCATCTTGATCCATAGTGCATTAACTTTGTTTATCTTATTGAAATATGTTGGTTCCTAAATATATTTTTGCTTAAATGAAAGTATGTGCTTCATGGAGTTATCATCTTGAGTTTCTATTAAAAAAATATAATATTTGATATAATTCATTTATATATGCTTTACAATTTGTGAAAATCATGTATGGATAAACATATTTTAATAAGTCTACTTCATAGAAATATTCCTTACATGAAAAGAAATTGTGCTTGAAAAAACTTATCTTTATATAAACACAAAAATATGATTCAAATGATTTATCCATGTTCTATAACTTGTGCAAATTATATATGGATAAATATATTTAATTTATAATGAATAATGTCAAAGTTTCACAAGTGGGAAAAGTATAAAAAGTCAAGTGTAAGACCATAGCCATCTGAGGATATCACCTAATAATTTCAGACTTAGAAAATCTTTTGAAAATACCTCTTGGTAGTACACATATCGCCTGTGTTGCAATCACTTGGTGCGGCTGCCTGCAAAGTGATCGCGGATGGATAGAAAGGTGCATCTGGAAGTTTTGCCAGAAAAGTGATCGCAACTGCTTGGACATACCACCTGGCACACAATCGAATATCCTAGCCGCTTATGCTACCACCTCCTGACTCATAATGATTGAAAATCCAAATGTTGCAGGCCACGAAAATGCTACCCACTTCTTTCAATGATCAAGATTTTTTAAGATGTATTTAAGGAGAAGTAGTTGAATATTTTGGGGGTTGAAGAAGTAAGAGGATTGAGTTTAAACCTTGCACAAATCTTTGCAATCCTAGGCCAAGAGTTTTGACTGTCAAATAGTTATTCGAGAGCTTTAATTTTTTGAATCTTCAAGGTCATCTTCTTTAATGTATTAAGGGAAGAGCTTCTTCAACACAGAGAGCCACATCAAATCTTCAAGTCTTCCCTAACGCTTACAAAGAAACATGTCTAAAAGTGTAACTTCTTCATTTCTTTATATTTGTGTAAGCCTTGAGTTAGTAGTATGGACCACATTCCAGAAGAGCTGTGACTATTGTCATGCAGACAAGAGCTATATTGTTATGCCCCCTAGAGTGGATCTAGAAGAGTGCTAGGTGCACTAGTTTATGCCCCCTAGAGCTGAAATCTAGAAGTGTGCTAGGTGCACTAGTTTAGGCCCCCTAGAGCTGATCTAAAAGAGTGCTAGGTGCACTAGTTTATACCCCCTAGAGCTAGGATCTAGAAGGGTGCTAGGTGCACTATTGTATTTCCATTATATAAGATAGTGGAACCCAAGACACAAGGAGTGTGTGCTCTTGGAAGAGTAGAGTAGGGAGGTTCTAACCATTATAAAAAAATATATTGTTTGTGTGTGCTATTTGTGATTGGTTTACTTTCCTTGCACTTTATTGTTTTAGTATTTATTTCACATTGAATTGTATACAAGTACCAAAAAGAGAGAAATTAATCCAACAAGGGTTAAGAAACCAATTTTTATAAACCTAATGTAACACCCTGCCTAGGGGCCTATACATTTTACCCTTACCCCATAATTTCCCCATTTTATGGGAGATATTCTGCCTAAAATCCAAAAAAGACTACCTTGAAATATTAGGATCTACACCCATGCGATCATTAATTATATAAATTCATAATTTCCATAATCATAAAACAATGACATAAACCATTAAACACACCTTCAACTCACCCATAGCTGCCCGAGACCAAAATGAATCATGATGGCATTACACATCACTGTGATCATACAACCCATAAATAATATCATGAATAATTTGTTATGACATGCCACTACATCTCTTTTTTACATCAATTGAAATCTTAAATATAATTATACAAGTCCACTATGGAATTACAATTTGAAATTATTATACCCTGAGGAGGGCATCTTCAAATCTTGCTCACCAATCCCAGCGCATAGTTGGGATTCACTTGCTAACAAAAAAAATAAGAATAAGAAGGTATGAGTCCTAGGTGAACTTAGTAAGTAGGTACTTAATAAATAATAATTAATCTAAAAATAGTATATGTAATATCAAACCATGAATATAAATTTAATGACCATTCTGTCATGGTGTCAAAGAATCATGAATAAAATGCAAATATCTAATCTTGATATGTAAAATACAAGATATATAAATTCATACCAATGCAATTGTACCATAAGGCTCAAGCCCTCATTATGCCAATTATACATTCTATGCCATTCAGGTGTATTATGTCACCACTATGCCATACAAGCATAAACATACCATGCCATATTTATACAAATACACCACCATGGAATGCTTTCCATTTCATCAATACACAATAGAAAGAAGAATCATGGGATAACCCATATCCCCATTAATTATCAATCATCACATTTTCATAACATATATACTAACTAAAGCAACATAAGGGAATATCTGCCAGTTCCATCCATCCAGGATTCACATTTTATCTCAACTGCCAATTTATCTACAATGACGAGATAATCTTTATCCCTATTTCTTGAAAACGGGATACTCGCTTTCCCTTTCACTTAAACACCCATACACAAGAATAAGCATCATTATACACAAATATAATGGATACTTTCTATCCTAGCCATCACAAGTTCATATCATAATCAATCATTTCAATTCAAGGGATACTCTTTATCCTCAACATTCATGTATTCACAAATCTAATAAATATCAACCTAAGAAAAGCAGGGGAAATCCATTATCCCTAATCATGAATACATGCCTGGATTCAAAATATGAGATATTTTCTATCCCCAACCAATCATACATTCAAAGAAGAAAACAAATGCATACTTACCCGCATGAAAAGCCACTTCATAAATTCTCATCAATTCTTTGGCTTCCCATCCAAGCATAAATTATCCTACATAGGTAGTAATGGTCACATTAGAACATTTATCATTATATAACAACTTCATTAATAATAAATAATACTCAAAATGACTAATCCTTCACCCCATTCTATTAAGGTTATTAAGGTTGTAATTACTCAAACTTACACAGAACTTATTTATTATCGAGGCATTTTCTCAAGACTTTCATATGTGCCATTTACATTCTAGTATTTCAACAAGGTATCTTATAGGAAATTTCTTTCCAACAATACATACCTATCATATAAATATGTAATAGTCATAAAAATGAATTAATTAAGCCTTTAATTTAGTTAATTTGCCATTTAAACACTTTATACTCAAAATCCATTTCAAATCTCTAATTAGGTCATTGCCCAAAAATGGATTTCTTGCTCTTAAATAAGTCCCAAAACATTATCATTACTAAATTAGGCCTTTAACTTACTCAATTAACTGCTTAGACATCCTATACGTGATTTTTCTGATATTCAATGAAATTGTTGCAACTAGGTTTCCTATACCCAAATCATTTCCAAAACCCTATAATCAATCAATTACTCATTTTTTTCGATGATAATTACACAGAAGCTATGAAATTGGGGAAATTATTGTTCACAAATTAGGAAAAACCCTTGCAAAGCATAAATCATGATTTCTTCTACCAATAAAGTTCCAAACCACTATAATTAACTCATTAATCATCTTTCCCATTCAAATTATGCATAAATCATGAAATTCCCCAAAAAAAATTGCACTGTTTCCCAAACCCTAGTTTAGCCAAAAAGGCAAATTTGGTTGGAAAAAGTACTTACCTTAACATTCAAGCATGGCTTCCTCCCATGAACGAAATTTGAAGCTTAATACTCCAACCAACTCCCTCCAATTGTAGAAAATCAAATTTTTTTCCTTTTTTCTTCGTCAAAACAATTGAAACTTTGGTTTAGATTCATGGTTGATGGGTTACCCACCTAAGCACAGCTATTCCCTCAAAAAATTGATGGAAAAAATGCTAAATGAGGTGCAAGGTATGAAGGTTTGGGCATAGGAATAAAACATAATGGAAATGGGAAGAAACATAATGGGAATGACCTAAAAAGTCAACCCACCAACATTGCTGGATGACCATTGCAATGGCCTCAGATTTGGGCACCGCAATGCTAAATTCACTGATCTTGTCCTTGCCCTCTTTCATGTTCTGGCACCACAGCCTCTAATCTGCACCACTATGCCAGCCCTACTACCCCTTGTTTTGTCATTTTTGTCCTACTTCTTTTTGCTTTGTTTCTTTTCCAATTTTTTCCCTTACTTCTCATACATATTCATCATAATTTTTCCCCTTTAATATACATTATATTCCTCAATTAACTAAGAGTCAATTCATATAACCACTTCACATACTCTTAATGACATATTCACATCTAACTCGAATGCACTTCATGTGTACTTATACCAATTTATTTTCAAATAACTACTATCTTTACCTTAATTCATCACTAAAATCAAATGAAAAAAATTTTGTACCCCCATTTTCAACATCTCAGGTGTTACAACTTTGGGTGTTATAAACCACCCCCCTTAAAATAGTTTCATCCTTGAAGCTTTTAGTATCATGATTGCAAGTTTGCAATTCCATTTATTCAAACTATTTCACAGCTTGTAGATCCATATCCCCATGATACACCACGTAAGTTGTGCCTATTTGATCATGTATCCTTATCATTCAATAAACAACTTTACTTTTAGTAGAATAGCATTTGCATAATTCTTCATCCAAGGTGCTCAAAGTGTCAATACATCCTAGTTTAAGCAATATAAGAACAAACTTTACTCATGAAAAACATCACTTTCCAATCACCCGAACATGGAAATCATGCATCAATTTCATGCCACAAAATCATACACAGATCCATGGTAAATACAATGATAGTCTTATGCTTAAGGAGGTACATGTCCTAGCAACCTAGATTCATATTTCATTTCACTATCAATTTAAACACATAATTAATTTTTTATATCCCCTTATCCTCAATGTACATTTATTTTTATAATGTCATTAGAAATATCAATCCAGCCTTATTATTAAGATTTTCATTCCCAAATATCACAATGTACACTGGTCTCTCCTTGTATCCTTGGCTAGAAGCCTTCTAGGTCCACTATAGCCTCTCACTATCATCCATGGTTCCCAACCCTCAATGCTCCACAAGGATCACATGTCAAAACACATCCAGGCCACCTAAGCCATCATTTCCTCTCGTAGCACATTATCATTAGATACAGTATCATTAATTTCAAAATATAAAAATTCTATAATAGGATACATAACAGTGTACAACAATAACAATGTAACATCAATGCACATTAATATAATGCTCATAATACATACTGTCCACAATCTAGGCTATTCAACCTCACATTCAATGATAATTCACATCATAATAATCCCCTGCCACTCATATCCAATCTAGGCCCTCCAGGCCACTATGCCAACTAGGCATCTCAATACCAGGCCATCTAGGCATCTACCCTCTATAGATGTTAGGTCATACCGGGCTATCCAGGCATCACAGCCAAGTCCCAGGTCAATCCCAAGCCTCATCCTATATAGATGTTAGGTCTAACAGGCTATCTTGGCATCGCAGCCAAGCCCTAGGTATGTCAAATGCACTTATAACACCACCAAGGCATCGTGACATCCCATAGATGTCTATCGTATATGTAACCACACCCCCACCACGGCATGGCAACACCCCATGGACGCCTAGTGTACCAGTAATAAGGCCGTCATTCCCCCTCCTGGCCTCTACCATAGCATATAGACATGATCATAGCATCTTGGTGGATTTTCCGATAGGCTTCCATCACAATCCCAACATTGTATCAATGAATTCATACACACATAAATATACGAAATTTCATCAATCACATGCTTCACTCAAATGCATGAACCAATGCAGCTCAGCCTCATAGCAAAATTCAATGCTAAACATATGGGGGAATACATAGGTTCATTGACCACATTATCAATCAATTTAGCTCAATTAAACCATAATAGCATCCAATGTCAATCAATACACAGAGGTACATAATTTCAAAATTCCCATTCAAAACACACTTAAAATAGCACACTTAACAATTTATCAAAATCAAATTGCTCATAAGCAAAGTTATTCAATAATAAATGGACATGCCATGCTTCACAGTAGTCAATCCCATCCATAAAATCCACAAAGTAATACTCAAAGTTCACAACATACAATTCAGTACAAAATTCATTCATTTCTTAGTTAAATACATAACATAATGGGGCCATTTACCTAGATAACCGTCTAAAATTTATGCCATGATATGACATGCCCAATCAAATCAAGCAATCAACCAAAGAGTGCTCACATATGTTAGGTCTAACCCATTTACTAAGCTTGATTTTGATGATGAATGAGATAACTTAGTTTTGATGATGAATAAACAAATTAGTGAAAAATTAAGGTACTAATAGGTTACTTTCCATGTGATGTAGCATTTATATGTCAAAACAAATTAAGGAGAGTAGCTATAAATAATAAAATATGTTAATTATAAAATTATTACATTAACCCTTGAAAGGAAGATATTTTAAAGGAATGCTCAAATAAAAGTTGTTCAAAATCGCTAAAAAGTAAATCAGAGTCTATTCAGAAACTTGGCATGAAAATCAAAAGTTAAGAAGTATTCAAGAATCAACTTAGAACCGCATCAAAAATATTTCAGAATCTCATTAGAAATATAATTCAAAACTCAGAAGAACTCATAAGTAAACGGATGTATCTTAGAACCCCATTAGAGATTGCTCTGAACCTCCTCAAAATCAGGATGTAGAATTATTGGACATCAAAAGATGGACAAAAGCTTTATTAGAATTATAGAAATACATCAGAAGTTAAATAAAGGAACTTGGCACTATTGAACCAAATAGTGTATATGGTAAACAACCAAGTTTTGACGATGAGCAACAACATAAGAGTGAACACTTATGGTACTGACAATTCTATTCCCAAGCATTATATAAATAAATATAAATATATAAGCAAATAATTCAAATACAATGGATAACATACATAAAGAATACATAAGTAAGCAAAATTCACTGACTAAAAGAAGACAATAATGCTTAGAAAGAATGACACTAAAACTTTGAAAAGAAGCCATAAAGAACATCTATAGCTATGAAGTTCAAGGCTAAATGAATGATTGAATAAATCTCCTATAGATAAAGTCAATATCAGAGAGCATTTGCCTAAGAAAGATTCAACCAAATTATTCCATGGATAAGTCAAATAAATTTCTTATACTCAATATTTGTCTGCAACACAAAGATGAGTTTAGTTTATAGAAGTAGAGATGAAATAGAGCTGAACTTAGACAAATGAAGAGCTAAAAATGGAGTCAAATTATTCAGTCATTTATCTCTCATATAAAGTCTATCTAAAACTGAAGAAGATCAAGAAATTTGTCTACAATTCTCTATAGAAGATATAAATGATGAAGAAGCAGCACAACAGCTACAGACGAATACCTTTATCTGTCATCTTCATCAGCAAGTTTGTTTAACACTTGCAACAGACAAATCATTAGAGGAACCGTTGAAGAAATAATTCGTCTATGGCTCAACGATTTATCTGTTACTTCTAATAGATAAACCATCAGATGAACCACTCAAAAATGATTCATCTATCCTAAACGATTCATCTGTTACTTCTAACAAACAACCATCAGACGAACCATTGAAGAAGTAATTCATCTATCCTCAACAATTCATCTATTAATTCTAACAAATAAACCATTAGACGAACCACTAAAGAAATGACTCGCCTATGCCTCGTAAGTTTGTCTATCACTTACAATAGACAAACCATTAGATGAACTATTTGGAAGACCTTGTCTGCAACTTACAACCTCATCTGGAGATCTTTACAGATAAACCATAGGCAATGTCAGTTCGTCTACTATAAAGGAGCGTTATTCAATCCAACAAGAGTCATCTATTATTTACAATGGATAAACTGACAAACAAAGCTACTTCATCTAGTGAAAGAAACTTTGTATGGTGAGAAAACTTTATCTGATAAATAGTAAAGAGAAGAACTTCATCTGCGCCTTTAGAATTCATCTGTCACTTACAATAGCAAGCTAAAATGTGAAGTAAAATGTTGTAATGATCTCAAACAAATTTACAAAGATGAAGTTGTTGATGGCTCAAATTTAATACCTCGCAAGTGCACGGTCGATGCATAGTCTAGTGTGCTTATGCAAGGGTCGATCCCACAGGGAATGGCAAAATTAACTTGTTTAGTTGTAATTATTAGCT
>JAYJMB010055000.1:0-27964 GCA_036873735.1 Pouteria campechiana
CTTAACAAATTTCTCTGGGTGGAGCATGGGGAGTTCTACAACCTGAGGAAGACAGTCAAGAGGCAAAAACATGTCAATGATAAAACAGAAAGAGCAACAAATTGTATACGGCATTAAAAACCCAAATGGCAAATTGTATACGGCGTTAAAAACCACATCAGAGTTTCTTCAGCTGTCTGGCAATGAAACCATCACAAGCAAGAAAATCATGACGAAAGAAACATATTCGCCCACCAGAACAAAATGCACATGATGAAATCATTAGTTCACTGGCTTTCACTAAGAATAACCTCATATCATGCTATACATTGCAATTATAGCTGACTAAGAACAACCCTTATCATGCTATAAAATGCAATGTTATGAACTGGCATTGGTCCTTAAACTGAATCACTATTCTTGTTCATCCAAGCAGGAACTCAGGAACTGGGAGGCTTCTGCTGAACCACACAAAGACATGGAAAGCTATAGTGGGTTGTGCTGAACTAAGAAAGGTTGGTTTCCAAAGCTATCGGCTCAATGACAAGATAATCAACGTCCAGGCTCACTTGCTTAATAAAAATATGTTTCTATGTAATCTTTATTTTAATAGCTAAAATGAACAATAGATGCAAAAGGAACCCACTAAGATACTTGGTCTGGGAGAAAACAGTACAGTCAATCTTTGACTAAAAATGACCTTTGAAGACTTTGTGGTGGAATGTTTCCTATATTCCATCCCTTCAAACTAGAAGAAATGGCTCAATCATCTTATTTCCTGAACCAATATATCCTTGAATCAGGACCGTAATGTATATAGATATAAATGGTACAATGGGATCAAAAATTTCCCCAAACATTTGCCACATTTAATTTCTGAACAGAATCACCATTTACATGAAGTGTTGAGTACATTTTAATCAAAATTCAACTGATTGTTAGATCAATACACTTTCTACATTGTCTAATTAGCATGGACGGCTTATCCACCAAATGGGAATTTCATGCGCATGACGCATTGGACACAATACTAGGTTCCACATTTTTCTTTGTGTAGCAGAAGCTATGGAAACTTGTTAATTTCAAAAAACCTGCTCTCGAGGGAACTTTCAAGCTTTTTCTGAAGATAAATAATTCATCAAAACTAGGCATATTATTTAAATTGGTTAGTGGATTACAAATCAATAACAAGTTTTCGGGGGCATTTTATCATTGAGAAGTCCTTCCAAAAGACCTAGACTTTATTATCTAGATCAAATGTTGTTTAGGTTTCTGCATCTCGATACACAAGAACACAGATATACACTCAATTACACTCAATTACTACGCGCACTCAATTAGTGTATACCAATGTACACTGATGTTTATATGAAGTCATTGTAATATTATAACCATAGTCATATTCCTTACTTCTCGCATCTTCTCAATCTGCTCTTTACATCCACCAACGTCATTGTATGTAACATCGGGCTTTTCTTCTACTGTCATCATAGTCACACTAGGGTCAATCTTTGGAGGAAGCGGAATTTGTATCTGATACTTGTTGCGATCAACACTGCAATAGGAACATATTCATTAGTAGCAAGGAAAAAGAAAGCAATAGCCATTCACACTAAACAAAAGCATAAATCTTCATAGGAAATCAAATGCAATCAGAAACAGCAGAAACTAATTATGACATATAAATGCTGGCTATTTCTGATTAACCAAACAAGGTTAAACATCTGGAACAAAGCAACTTAATTTCAACTTCAAATCGAATTATTGAATGCATTCTAGGTTTATCTTCAATCAAATCTACCATGGGTTTCACTTTTATTCAATTTTTGACAACATTGGAGATTGCTTTTGGCAAATCAGAATTACATTCATTTATCCAATTTGCGCAAAAAGCAACCATCATGAAAATGAATTTTATATATCTTCTACTCTGATAAATCACCACACAGATGTTAAGGGGTAGGGATGACTTTTAGCAAATAGATTAGTTCCAATTTGCATCTTTTGTGATAAGAGATAAATCTTTGATCTTGAAATAGACAAAAACACACCCACTAGCCAACTCAGATACATATTGGAAGAGCAATGGTTTATGAAATGGGGAAAAGTATTGAAACAGTCTATCTAAACTAAACCGAGCTAAACAGTCTATCTAAACTAAACACAGCTAAAATCCATAATTCTTAAAAAATAACCACCAGTTGCTTAAATGTTGAGCCCAAATATTGAAATGCCAATGTTCTATTGGGGAATCAGAGATGTAAGCTCAGCAAAACCCAGACCATCAAGAACAATTAGGTCCATTAGGAACGCGTCCAAATGTGATAGGCAAAATCGCATGGTGAAAAATGGGGCTACTTTACTATTTAATTAGGAAACCAACAAAAAAAGAGAGTTAAAATGCAGATGGAATAAAGCAGAGAAGTTAACTTACCCCACCCGCATGCCTTCTTCAATATCTGTTGGTGAAACTTTGTCACCCAGCCCAACAACAAACTGGAGTAGATAGAAAGAATTAGATATGACAAAATAAGCTAACTGCTGAAAACATACCTGATTGAAGTAACAAATTATTCAATAGTAAATTTACCTTGGCAATTTGTTTTACATTTATCACATATTTAGCATCCTCAGAGTTCTGATTTATTATCTTTGTACATCTTGCAACCTATTCATAAGACAAATACACATAAGGACAACCCAAAGATTACCAGAGATTCAGTACCACAAAATTAGGGAATGCTTCCTTAATATTACCTGAAGGGGCTGTTCCTCCTGCATCATTTGCTTGTCAGCAACTAGATCCCACTGGCTGGGTGCTGCTAAGCCAGTGTCTGATTCCTTTATACCTGTCATTCAAATGAAACCAAACTGCATACTAAACAGATGTTCTATTTCAGATTTAAGATGATCAATCTCTAGATTGTATGAGTCAGATTCCAACAACTACCAAGCTGATGGGTCCACACTGTAGGAAAAGCATACAATTAGCAAAATTACTAAGGGTGCAACTCACTTCAGGTTCAACTGAACCCGACCAACCTGACCACACTTTTTGAAAGGTTGGGTTGGATAGATGTCAAAAAGATGGGTTATATTTTTTTGGGTTAAACCCAACCAAATTTGCAAATCAGGGTGAAAAGGTCGATGGCCTGCACCAACACAGTGAAGATAACTGGGTCTTCAATTCTCTTATATGTTGATCCCTTACCCTTGTCATTTTCCATTTCCACAGTCTCTGAGTTCAACCAAGGTTATGTTTCCAATGCAAAGTCCATTTCTTCAAATTTCTAAAAATTAACATGTTTCCAATGCAAAGTCCATTTCTTCAAATTTCTAAAAATTAATGTCTTTAAATGCCAGAACTTTCAAACCCACTCGGTGGTGTCCAAAACATCTATCCAAGCATGAGTCTCAAATTTCATCAATTCATTTACAATTCTCTCTCATTCAAGCCTTTCTACAAGGCCGATTATGGATGGCCATTAACAGATCAGAGCTGTCTGCAAATTTGGTTGCGAAGTGTCCATCCCAATCAACTAGTTCACAGATTCGTTGTGTGGTTTGACTAGTCAAGGAAGATGATTGTCCAGCTAGATCAGCATTTGAGTGTCCATCGGACTGCTCAAGAAAGATGGCCATCCTACCCTATCGGGACCACAAACCATTTTGTCTGAGAGAGATTGAAAAAATTCAACCCAAAGCCATCCCAATTTCAACCCAAAATTTTTCGGGTTAGGTTGACACTTTACAAATCAAGATATTGTTAGGGTTGGATTAGAACTTTTACAAATCAAGTTGGGATCAGGTTGAGGTCAGCCCTACCTAACTGAATCCAAATTGTACTCCTACTAATTACAGATTTTTGTCCAGTTAAGGAACAATCATGACATTCAAAAAATTCATTAAAAAAGACAAAATATAGAGGGAGAGAGAGTCAACGATTAGTTGCACATGGGCCGAATGAGCAGGTTAAATGCAGGTGAGTAAACTTCTATACAAGTGCAACAAGATTAAGAGATAAGAAGGCTCTAGAAGAACCAAGCAAAGGCCCCAAGGATGTAATTGGATATTAAACTAAAGTTGAAGAATCTATGAAGGAGAGGAAATTTTATGACAAGTCCTGATTATCCTAATTATATGTGTTTTACATTTTCCATCGGAAGCATCCCCGTCCCCAAGATACCAGCAAAAAAAATGTATTTACTTAGGAAAAAATAAAATTGCAATGGAGATTCGTGACAAGAATTGCTGCAGAGGAATAAATGGGGCAAGAGATTATGATTTTCCAGGTTCCGCATCTGTACTAATGCTGATATAAGGCTAATACTTTAAAGAAGGTCTGAAAACAAAACCAAGGAACATACCGCACAAATCATTTACTTTCTTCACCATTTCCTTTATTTCCTTTTCCACCTTCTTTATGCTGGCAGAGTAGGGCCCCAAACCCTGTTGTCAAAACAATTCCAAGTATTAGAGAAAATAAAGAGAACACAATGCAAACTTCCTATCGAGTGCGTGAGATCCTTAAACCCACACAACTAACAAAGTTAAAGCAATGTAGGCAAAAGGTCAAAGCGTTTGAATTAAAAATAATAAGATATTGAATGGTTAAAAATATAAAATGAGATCAAATCACATTCAACTCTTTGAAAATTGACATCCATCAACTGAATAAGTGATCCAATTAAATGACGGTTGTCAAAAACACCTGATGACCATAACATTGATCACTGATCAATGCATAAACAGGGCAAAACATCATCTGGCTGCTCTGCAGCAATGACATAACGGTATGAATTCTTTCCAAAAAAAAGCACTTGCTACAACCCACAAGGCACAAGCTCACAGGCTGCAAATTGGGCTGGGAAAAATCAGAAGTATGAGGCGAATACTGTTGATCACGACCTCAAAGTGACAAGGGAATTTCTTCTTATATTTCCCGACTCATCATGGTGCCATGTGTTTTGCTGAATTCAAATAAGATAGGCAGCAGGCCACAGTAGAGAAAAAGTCATTCTGTTCTGAAAGAATAATTGTCATGATCTTCTGCAAGGGAATTTTGAATATGAAGTATTTTCAAGATGATGTAGAGAACCAAATCAACATACTTAGGTTCTCTTTATCAAGAAGTTCTCCATATTGAAACTGCAAAAAAGAGTAGCACATAGGATCCTCCACCCCCGGCTTAGAGAAAAACGAATATGAACAGATGAACTAAATGATGGAATTATGTTCTTCTTGGTTTCTGTTAACCGTTTTCAGGACCAAGCTTCTTTCAAGGCAGACTCTAGATTGTCTGGAGCATGCCTGTCCATGGCGTGCTTTGCATGCTAGACAATCAGATCGTTGGCTCAACGGATGCTGTTATTGTTTCACAAATAAAAATTCGGTAAAAACATCAAAACAGCAGGTAAAAAAAGGTGGTTGAGAAACACGCAAATTCGTTCATCCAAACTGTATTGCCTTTCCTAGCATTTGCATTCTAGGACCATAATCAACATCAGCAAAGACCAAGCGGAACTTTATTCTCCAACAACAAGGAAACACAACGAAATCAAAAGAATCTCAATAGAAAAAGAAACTAAAAACAGATCTAGGGCTAGCATCAGATCGATTTCAGATGCAAAAGGAAGTTAGGGTTTGGAAACATACATAGGTTTTGAGTAGAGCAATATCATCCTCATCGAGAGGAGGAGGGGTTTTCTCGTTGATTTCGCTCTCGCCAAGTTGCGGCGCCATTGGTTCCTCTCTGTCGAAGTACACGAAACCAGCCTTTGCCTCTGCCGCAAGTATACAAAAGCCGGGGCTGCTTTGTTGGTACGATGTCATCGTAATATAATTAAGATGTCAAAAAGTTTTGATAATTTTAAATATATATAAATATTATTTATAAAATTTTTGAATAATATAATAATTATATTACGGATGAAGCAATAATTCTGTAGTCCAACTACCCAAGACATTAAGAAATAATATATAAGAATCAAAATAAAAAGCATAAATGTATAATTATTATTCATGATTTAATGCGCACTTTCTGGTATATATTAAATAGTGATCTAAACCAGTCATGAGATGGGCCCTTTAACCTAGTTCATGAATTAGGGCACGATGCATGAAGGAGAGACTGAGAGAGCGACTTTGACCTTTTTATAATAATGATTATTGATTGCTGAAGATGAGAAAGGTAAATTTATTCCTTGCCAAAATATATGTTATTCCTATTGATTTTATCTACCTAGAAAATGAATCTATTTTTTTATCTTTATTGATATTTATAAATATGATTTAATATTTACTTTAATCTTATTTATTTGTGTAATTATTTGATGTACCTATGTACTCTTTTAGTTTTTTCTAAATTATAATATTTGGGTAAAATTCGAATTAGTCATTACACTTGAAACAAAATATTTAACCAAGATACTGACGATTATTTAAATTAGAAATACCAATATTATTGTTAAAAATCGAGCGAGTTAAAATCCGCACCTGCTATAACGTGGAAGTGAACGGTGTAACAAGAGCACTACGTGGGTAGTAAGATGCTGCCATGAATGAAAGAATAAAATGTTGATTTTGTTAGGAAAGTTGTATTCGTATTCTAATAAGCATCTGCCTTTGGTCATTCGCACAAGGGGAGAATACATTGGGTGTGCAATCATTTACAACGAGTTTCAAATGAAGACGGAATCTATCCCAAAATGACACTTGGGATTTCGTTTGGAAAGGCTGATTTTATCAAAATTGGAGAAAATTCAATCAACCGAATCACTGCTGTTCCGACCGTATGTTTGGGGTTGTCACCAGGTGGGAGATGGTCCAAAAGCCATGGGGGTCTGGTCTTGAAGAAAGGCCACAACTCTCTCTTAACAAAATGTGTAGATGAAAGATTAAACGAACAAATTAAAAACATTCTACGTTCTCAAGCACGCCGCCTCCGACTGGATTCCTCTACATTTGGTTTGTAACGAATAAGAACTCATATACAAGAGGCGTGTCGGCGACATTTTCTGAAAGTAAGACGTCAATCGATTCGATTTTTGGTAATGATGCTGGCTATTGGCTGGTGTACATCAGGCGTATTACTTTGAACTGGGCATATTTAGCCTTTATTTGCTTGCGCTTATCTCATTAATGTACTAATTGCCTCATTTAGTGGTAAATAGTTAATAATGTTAGAGTCGATATGCAATATTAATCAAATCTTTGGTCTAATCGCTCTCTCTCTCTCTCTCTAGCCTGCTCCATGCCAGGATCAACTAAGATCCAATTCTGGATTTGTCGGCAACATGTTCTAAAAGTAAGATTTGTTCTACTGAAATTGGTTGGTCGGTGGTAGAATGATGGTATCAGCCATCTCTTAAAAGCAGGAGCGTAGGTAAGAACCAGACTTCGCCGAACTAAAAACAATTATCCATCCGTTTATTAATCCCGCCCACCATGACATCACTAAGAGTAACCTATCTTTACATTGCTTCAGATGTCGATTAATATGTAAAGTTAAGTTATCCACTTAAGGCTTTAGTTTGAGTTGTATCAGCACCTTTTCCTTCAAGTACAAACCTGCCCTAGGATACAAGAAAACCAAACCTAATTACAACCCAAAAGGAAAGCAGATCCTGATGGTCAATGAATACTTGATGGAACTTCCAACTAGAGCAGTACATAGATGTACGTTACTTCGAAGTTATATAAAAATAAATAATTAAATTATGATAAATAAATTTCGAAAACTTCCATAATTTTGAAAATACCCAACATTGCCGACTTCAGGATCCCTCACATGCGTGAAAGATACGTGAACTTACAACTCAAGATCTCCCCATTGGACAATCAATTTGAAATTCTAGAAACATCACGTTTAGATTGAGGGCTTTATTGATGGCTGTCATTTTTATTCAAGCTATAACGGGGGGGAGCATTTCTTTGCCACTAGCAATATTTATTCAGGTTCCAAAAGGAAGGAGTATCCAATTCCTACGTACCTGAAAAGAAAAAGAATGCGGCTGTTGTGATCGCATGCATTTGGTCAAGAAAAAATTCCAATAAAGCAATCGTTTTGGTAAGTTTCCCTAGGATTTGATGTTGCCTTGTTGTTATTCCCGTTTATGCCGTCTTATGGAACATTGATGACCACATGCCGCAACTACGATACGAAGAGTGTGGCAGAGTTGGCAAAGGGTCATGTGGGCATCAGAGTTAGGAATTTTTATTTTTATTTTTTTTTCAAAGATTGGGTTTGTGTTGACTTCAAACCAACCTAACCTGACTGAGCTGCACTATTTCTTGAAAGGACATTGGAAAAACTAGGGAAAAGTCTCATCATACAACATGGTTACCCATCATGCATTTCATCAAACATGAACATCTTATAAATGACTAGAAAAGTTACCCATCATGCATTTCATCAAACATGAGCATAGTATAAAAAATTCTACAAGCTCGGCAACCAACTCAATTAAAAAATAATGCTAGCTAATACGCCTCAAGTCATTATTCTTTTTTACATTGGGTTTGGCTTAGTGGCTCAACTAAGAAACAGATTACAAATGCAACCACCAACGAATTACCTAGGCATGTCTTTCTCCGAGATGGCATGGCTGTTGATGCTATCATAACCGCTTGTACTGCCAGCGTTATGCTCTAGCTGTTCGCCTATCAAGTTTCCCTTTTCAACCCACGGGTGCTCCTCGAACGTTCTCAATCCTTCTCGCTCTGCTGCTACTTCGTTCATCTTAGGCCTTTCATCTTCCTTCACTTCTAGGCACCGCTTTGCAAGTTCTGCCACCGCTACTATCTGCTCTTTGACCCCCTCATCCACAACTCGGGAGTCCAGAATCTCATAGAGACGATGCTCTTTCATTGAAAAAATGAAGTACTAGCACAGACTGCGCTCTTCTTCAGATGTGAGGAAAGAAAATGGAACCTGCTCAGTCAAGAGTTCCACAAGCACCACTCCAAAGCTATAAACATCACTCTTTTCCGTCAATTGGCTTGTGCGCAGGTATTCTGGGTCAAGATAACCTAAGGTTCCTTGAACTAATGTAGTTAATTCAGCTTTATCTATTGGAATCAACCTAGACGCTCCAAAGTCGGACACTTTTGCAGTATAATTATCATCTAACAGTATGTTCGAAGGTTTTACATCTCGATGAAGTATGGGTATGGATGCTTCAGAGTGCAGATAAGCAAGAGCAACAGCAGTTTCAGATGCAATCCTTAAGCGGTGTCCAAAGAAAGCAAGGAGACATGACCATCTCCATGAATGTGGTGGAAGAGAGTCCCATTGGTAACATATTCGTAGACTAACAAAGGGACTTCTATTTCCAAAAAGCTGCCCACAAGCTTAACCACATTTCTGTGGTTGATCTGAGAAAGAGTCTTGATCTCATTGATGAACTGCTCGATTTGGCTATTGTCAATTATTTTAGCCTTTTTGATAGCAACTACTCTGCTGTCTGACAAGATTTCCTTATAAACTGTTCCATAGCCTCCCTTGCTAACAATTCGACTCTTATTGTAGTTGTTGGTTGCCTTTTTCGAGTTCTTTTGCAGTGAATATCCGATGTGTTTCTATCGCACCTTGTTGTAGAGAGATGTGTTGCTGTAGTATCCAACCACCATTTTGCTTGAAGAATTTCTCCCTCAGTTTCATGAGCCTTTGATGCTTTAGTCCCCAGTATAACCAAGTTAACTCCAACAAACAGAGAGGTTGACTCCTATAAAAAAACTAGGAGTATGTGCAAAATGGTAATTTCACAGTGAGAATACATCTAGAAATTCACATTCTGTTGAGCGTGAATTAATTCGGTAGCTGGTGGTGCACTGAATTTTGTAATTCATCGTTAAAATAAAATTTATAAATTTTTTATAATAATTTTAAATACCTAAAAATTAAATAAATATATCCAAAAATACATAATTTAATATATCTACAAACTAGGTTTTTCTAGGTAAATTAAATAGGAGGTTACAAGCTATATATCTATATATTTTTACCCCTTCAATAACTCTTCAAGTTCTATAATATGTTATACACCATTATAAATATTAAAAATTAAATATATGTGATACAACATGGATATACTAGCTATAAAAAAATAGCAAAGGGCCTTGTATTCCTTCTATATACCTTATAATTAGTTATTTTTGTTGATTGTAGTAGATACAATGTTTTATAAGTCATGTCATGTATCAAAAAAATATTGCATCCTTGCATTTCATTTTCTACTAAATTAATTTATGTATCAACAATTCTTGATTTGCAAATAAATTAAGCAACTACCCCATATCTATATATATTCCCTAAGATTTTCTTTTTCTTTTTTTTCCAATAATTTGTAAAGCTTCCTAAAATTTTTAATAGATAAATAATGTTGAAAAATCAATGTTAAACTTTTCACAAAATCAAAATACCTCTTAGCTAAAACCAATTTAGCAATATGTCATCACTAAGTACACTTTCTTTATAAATATTTCTATAGTGCTTGCAACAACAAAAAATAACATATTTCTTTTAAGTTTTTAACCTTGTTACATTAGTCATGTGATTATTTTCTTACAGATACATAAATTTAAGTAATATGATATATCTGCCCGTACCTACTTTGATATTTACCATTTATTTTATTTCTTTTCCTACAATAGTATAAAAATAATATAGAAGTCAACAAGGTAAACTAACACTTCTTTCGTAAAACTAATAATAAGAATTAACTGTCGTCTTTTACCCTATATCAATGCATACTTTAAAATTTGCACACTCTTTAAATTTTTAAAATTATTTTAGGTATAATAAAATTCATTTATACATATCAAATACTTTTAATTATTAATTTTCTTACTTTATTTTTTTCCCATTATGGTTATAAGTAGTAAATAATCTATACCAACATATCCTTAATAATTAAGCCTTTTTAAATTTAAAAATAGTCAAATGCCCTGAAAAAATTCTAAAATTTTATTATCATCAACAAACCATGTATGTGTGAGCCAAAAAAATTTAGTTGATCACATATTTTGCAAATTCATTTCCTATATCTAAATATATCCTTAAGCCCAAAGGCAATTTTCCCCCCTTTCTGATAATCTTTAGCAAAACTAACATACTAATTTAAATGACTAAATATCAATCTTTGAATCATATGCTTATTTTTTAGCAGATGGATAGACGAAATTACTAAGATATATCTACTTATACCTACCTTAATTATTTTATTTTATTTTATTACTTTACATACAATGCTAAAAAATATAAAAAATATAGAAAAAGATATATGAAAATCTTTTATTAAAAGTAAAAATAACAAATAGAGAGTAGAATTTGGCCCTATGATTTATACCCATATGTACTCCAATATCTGAATTTTTTTAAATTATTTTATTTAGAATAAAATTTAAATATATATATATGAGATATTTTTTGTTAGTATCTTACACACCTGGTGTTTTTTTACTATGTCTAGAGTTTTGAAAATATTTTATACCTTTATATACCCCATAATTTATATGCTTTTATATTTTTCTGATAGTTCAAGACTTCATAAAATTCCTAAAATTTGCTTACAAATCGTTGTTAGCTATTCTTAGAAAGTGAAATAGATATATCCACCATTATTTCATCATCTATACCCTATAATATTCTGAAGCCCAATGGCCTTTTTTTTATTTCCTGAGAATTTATTAAGAAAAATAATATCCCTACTTGAATGATTGAATAACATATAGTAAGTCATGTAATAATTTTTTGATAGATGAATATATCCAATTACTCTGATATATCTATGCATATTTACCTTAATTAATATCAACTAAATTATTTCTTTGTCTACAATAGCCTAAAAATCATACAAACTACGATAAAATGCAAATGATATTTTTTAATTAAAATAAAAGTAAGAATCAAATAATTTATGTTTATTCTATACCTTATACCTGTGCATACTCCAAAATTCATACATATCCTAGTTTGTTTAAATTATTTTGGATAGGATAAAATTCAAACATGCATATGAAATCTTTGTTTTAATTTTTTACACACATGAAATTTTTTCTATTATGTTTAGACCTAGGAAAATATTTTATACCTATATATACCTTAAGAGTAATACCTTTTTAATTTTTTCTAACTGCTCAATATCCCATGAAATTCTATAAAATTTCCTTCTATTAGTAAAATATGTTAGGAATTCTAAAAATAATAAATTCTATATATCTACTGCTATTTTATCTTTTATATCCTACTATATCTCGATGCCCAAAGCCTTTTTTTACCCTTTGTTAGGGATGTGTAGTGAAAAATGATAAAATATGTTGAATGATTTAATCTCAGTGAAGTAATTTGATGGTTATTTTTTAGTAGATGTATATATGCAGCTAACATGGTATATCTGCCAATACTTACCTAAAATATTACCATTTACCTTTTCTCTTTATTTACAATAGACTAAAAATCACACAGTCATGTGTAAAAGGTGAAAAATATTCTTGTTTTTAAACTAAAAATAATTATTAGACCATAATCTTTGGTACTATACTTTATACCATGTGTATTCCAATACAAAATACATTACCTAATTTATCTAATTTTTTTAAGATGTTAAAATTTATAGATATCTATGAAACAATTTTCCTTAATATGGTACACACATGATATTTTATTTCCTTTGACTGGAGTTAGGGAAATATTCTACACCTATGTATATCCTTATCGTTATGCGGATTTAATTTTTTTTTAATAGTCTAACACCGCATAAAATTCATAAAATTCCTCTAATATTAGAAAACTATTAATGGCAATGTTAAAAAAATATTTTACATACATCTACTCCTGTTTCATCTCCTATATCCTACTATATCTAATACCCTTAAGTCTTTTATTTTTTTGACATAGGAATTTATAAATAATTTTTTTTTTAATTTTCAACCATATACTGTTGATGAATTAATCAATGATTATTTTTTCATAGATCATAAACTGAACTACTATATTATATCTACCAGTACCTCCATAATTTATTTTGATTTATTTTATTTATTTACATACAATAGGTTAAAAATCATAAAAAATACTCAAAAAGTCCTTCAATATTCCTCCATTAGGATATAAAATGATAAACAGACAATTTTCTTTTGATTTATACCTTATACCCATGTGTACTCCCAAATTTATATAGTACCTAAAATTTTAAAATTATTTTTGACACTTAGTTTTTTTTGTTATGCTTAGACTTAGGAAACTATTTTATACCTGCATATATTCTAAGAGATATGTTCTTTTATTTTTTTTAACTACTCAACAGCTCATAAAACTCTTATAATTTGCCTTACATTAGCAAATCATTTTTGGGAATGCCAAAAAAAATAAACTATACACATCTGCCCCTATTTTGTCTTCTATATCCTACTGTATCTTAAAGCCTAGGATCCTTTTTTCCCTTTTTCGGCAATGTGCAGTGAAAAATGATGCATCATTTTGAATAATTAAATCTTGATATCATTTTGAATAATTTAACCTTGATGAAGTAGTTTGGTAATTTTTTTTTGTAGATGAATACAACTAACTACTATGATATATTTGCTCGTACCTGCCTAAAATATTACTATTTATTTTTTCTCTACCTAAAATAGTCTAAAAATACACAATCTCATGAAAAAGGTGAAAATAATTATTTATAAAAAATAAAATTAAGAAATAGTTATTCATCTTTGGTACTATACTTTACACTCATTTATACTCGAATATTTCAATAATACCTAGTTCATTTAAATATTTTTTTAAGGTTATAGTTTATACATGTTTATGAGATACTATTGTTTGGAATACTACACCCTTGGGGTTTTATTGGCTTCGATTAGACTTAGGAAAGTATTTTATACCTACATTTACCCTAGTAGTTGTGACCTATTATTTTTTTAAAAATTCCATGCCCAACGGAATTCCAAAATTTTGTCCATTATTAGTAAGTCATTGATAAGAGATATTATTAAAAAAATATACATAATACATATACTCTTATTTCTTCTCCTATATCCCTCTATATCCCAATTGTTGAAAGTGTTTTTTTTTTATGAATTAGGTATATCAGAGAAAAATAATGTACCATTTTGATCCACTGCATCTCAATGCATTAGTCACGTGGTTATTTTTTCAAATATATATAAATACAATTCGTATAATATATCTTTGTGTTACTTAAATTAATAATATTTTTTAAAGTTATTATGATATTAAAATTATGCAGACTACTTTGGGAGGCAGTAAGTATGGGCGTTGTAGTGCTAGGATCTAGCGCTACGGTGCCAAATAGATGAGCGCTAAGATGCAGTAAAATTGGCGCCGCAGCGCCCAAATAGAGCACCGCAGCGCCAAATAGAGGCAACAGGCAATAGTAGAATCCACGCCGTGACCTGTCAATTCAGGTCGCGATGTCCTATTTGTGCAAAGAATATCAAGTGACAGCAAGTTTCATGCCTCGGCTTGTAATTCTAGGCTTTGGTGTCAAGTCAAAGAGTCCAGTTTATTAAAAAAATCCAGAGGCAGCAAATTTCACATCGCGTCTTGAAAATATAAGCCGCAACGTCAGACATCCAAGCTGCAGCGTAAATATTATTACTGCCAACAACATAAAGTCGGAATACAGCATGTCGTGGCAGCACTTTTCATGCCTCAGCCTAAAACACCAAGCCACGATGTCAATACTCCAAGCCACAGTGTAATAAATCCAAGCCACCGCCTAAATATTGTTCAGGCAACAAAGTTCAGACATAGGCAATAGGTTTTCACGTTGCGGCTTCAAATGTCACGCTAGGTGTGAAACTTACTTTCCCCCATTATTCACTTGGCTGTTCGTGCCTCCCCATTCGAAAACTTTGCACCCTATTCCTCCTCTCCTTCTACCATTTTTCCTTCTCTTCCAAACCCATACCTTCTCAACCTAAACAACATCTTCCAATTGACCACGCCACTTAAACCTCAACAAACATCCTTGTTTATAAGAATCCCATCTTCTTCCCTACTCCTCTTCCATAGTCATGGTTTAAGGTTGGGGTTGAAGGGTTGCAAACACTTCTTGATTTCAGGTGCTACTCCATTATCTTTGCTCCAATTTCTTTATTGTAATCCTGTTGGTGGATCCCTAAAGCTTGGAGTTGAAGTTGGTGTTTGGAAGGAAGTAGTTTGTTGGATTCTTCAATTTATAGCTTAACAAATTTTGGCATGGCGCTTGAGGATCTTTTCTCATCTTCATTAATTCACATTTTCCATAAGCTCTGATTTTAAATCTTTTATATGATTTTTAGGGAGAAATCCAAGGAGATTCTAGATCGCTATGGAAATAAATATCTGCCTTGCAAGATGTTGTGAAAATTATTTTTGCGTATGGATGCCTAAATATGAGGGATAAAGAGTATCCCTAGATTGATATAGTGGATGATTATGATCTAAAGTAATTATATTGTGTAGCAGGGATAATAAATATCCCAATCTAAAATTCTTTTGAATGTGTAAATGTATTTTGGGGATAGAGGATATTCCAAGTTGTTATACTAAATGATATGTATCATATTATGTTATATAAATGTATATGTTAATGGAATGATGAACATTCTATGATAAAGTATAATTATGTACGATGTGCCTAAATGACACAATTTTGTATTTTATGCTTGTTGAACATAATGTTGATATGTGGTGCTTGCATGACATGATATCCGATTTTTGTTATTATACGCCTGAAGGCATAGAGTATGCATAAAGAGAATGAGAATTTGATCCTCATGATATGAATTTTTTGTGTTGTTCATCTTAGGACGAGATGATAATATATTGTATTTATGATGATGAATGAACATAGGAATATACTGTTGTTTATACATGTTTTGGGTTAGAACATGTTATGTTGATTAATTATTTTTTTATTCTTTATACCTACTTACTAAGTTGCCCTGACTCACCCCTTCTTAATATTTTTTTAGCAGACAGGACAGATAAAAAATTTTAATTGCAGATATAGGTTGTTAATCTAGATTTGAAGACATTTTAATTATAAAATGGTAAATTGGGGTTGGAATCCCTTCATATTACATCTTTGTAAATTAAAAGTGTAATTAAATTTCTATAATAAGATTAAAATGATATATATTGTATAACGTGAGCATTTCATAGTTATATATCTATAATTGTATTTGTGTGATTGCCATCATGACCTGGTTCCGATCTTGGGCAAAGCTGTAAGTATGAGTTTGGTGTTTAGTATTTAAATGTAATTGATATTTTATATTTGTAACACCCTTCCTTTTTGGAGTGTTACTAGTGGTAAATTTAGAGAAAATTCAGGCAGAATCTCCCCTAATTTACTACCATTGTCCTGTATACAACATGCTAAACCACAATAATTATATAACAAATACCCTCAAATATGCAAATATAATATGGCTACCTATAGGCCCTACTATTTCCTACACAAATTATATAACTGCTGCCTCCAAAACATAAATCACCACAACACCCACAGACCAAGATTGAAGTACAATGTACCCTAACTATCAAATCATATACACTCATATCATAAAAAGACATGCTGTAAAACTAAGTAATGATACATATCTAATATACATCCCAAAATCCATCCAACAATATACATCATCATACATCATGAAAAGGAGTAAAGCTTCTACTGGTGTCACGGCCTAGCCCCATCACGAGACCTAGCACCCTGTTTGGCTCCGTCCTCTGACCTATCAGCTAAAAACTTAAATAAAAGGGTGAGTCTGGGCAAACTCAGTAAGTAGGTAAGTGAAAAAAAATATGACTATAAATAATGTAATAAATAATGGTAAATAGAGTAATAAACAAAGATGCAAACAAGCAAAACATACCATACCATATGCAGGATGTCATAGTCAGTCAGTGGCTAGGTTTATTAAGACTTTAATGTTAATATCTCATTAATTATTTCATACACATACTTATAATGATATCGTATATATAGTTAATCAGTCAATACCAGCTCGAATACCGATACGTTATACTGCCCTTTTGTATCTGCCAATCCAAGATTACCTCTTATACCCGTATACTGCCCTACCATCATCTACACACTCTTCTTCGAGAGGTACACAAACTAGAACACTACTCTTTCACTCTTCAACATATCAGGTTCATCTTGGCACTCTCGGCTAGAAGCCTGCAAGGCCCACACAGCCATATTGCTTATCTAGTGGTACCCCGCCCTCATCACCTCACAAGAGTACTAGTTCTCCATAAATATGCTTACACAAGCAACTCAGGCCAATCACAGCAATTAGGCCATCCAAGCCAATAGCAACGCCCAGCCGCGCTGGCTGCCCACACAACTGCCCGCTAGCTAACCAGGCCACTCATTGACACATGGTAGGTATAGGTTGACCCCACAGCCATCATAAAATATATAAATGAGTCACACTAGGCTCTGAGCCAATCAGGCACCAAAACTAAATTTTACAGGCACTCTTAGGGGCGTAGAATACATGTACATAATTTCTAAAATAAAATTCTTATTTACTAGTTTATAAATATCTAATTGATTTAAAAATATTTCTACATATTTTCAATAATATAAAAAATGTTTGATCCAATTTTTAGATTAAAATAATGTAAATTGATCAATTTAAAATTAAAATATGAACATATAAAGAAAAAATGTTAGATGAAATTATACATCTCTTTTTTACCTCAAAATTTTTATATAAATTCCTCATAATATGATAGAATTTTGGTAAAAATGTTAGCTAAAATAAATTTAAAATTAGAAGATTAAAAATAAAGCAAAAGTTTAAAAGGGTGGGACGCTATTAGCGTCTTATTTTCAGGGTATATAATATTTATATTTTTTGAGGGGTCAAATAGTATCATTTGTTCATGAAATTTGATATTATAGTATTCATTTATATCTATTATAATCTCATATTTTTATTTTTGAAAAATAGCATCATTAAGTTGGTTTTTAATCAACCTAAAAAGGGATACTTGGTAAGGTATTCTGTTAGTGCATTGTTCATCCAAATTTCATTATTTTCAATGTCATTTAATTCATGCTAATACAATACATTAATTATGGTTGCATGAGGCAGATAATGCATATTTAAAATTATGTAACTCATATACAAAATTTTAGATTACAAGTGCCCAAATTATAATCATTTAAAAAAATTAAATTGAACTTAATATAACTTAAAATAACTACCTGCTGATCTTAATTGATTGAGCAATTTATACAGCTCCCATACTCCAATTTTCACCCTCTAACAAAGCCTTAATTTTCTATTAAATTTTTCAGTAAACCCCCTTGAATTAGGGTTTGAAATTCCTTGAAGATAAATCAACTTTTTCATAATATTCTTTCATAAACATCATCACCATTTAAAAGTAGATTAAGCACTTACCTTAATCTTTAAATTCCTTTGGTGGGTTCCACTAATCAGCAATACTACAACTGCTTGATCTCAAGAAAAATATACCCTATGGCCCACTAATTACTTGAATCAAAATTTGCTATGGATCACTTGAAGCAAAATTGTCTAAAATAGAAGATTGAAATGATGGAGAGAAGGGTTTATGTTGGCTAGCATGGGTTGGAAGATGAAAACGATGGAAATGGGATGGGCATTGCAAAAATATAACTTTTATATTATTTTTTTATTTTAGTAGTCTATGCTCAACCCACTTCTATGCACATTTACTCTCTTGAATTTTTAAAATGCCATCAAATTATCATTATTTACACATGTGAGTCATCCATTTGATATATCATATACCCAAATCAATTTTTCATCTATTATTTTCATAATTTCATTATTTATTTTTTAATTAAATGTGATTAAATTAAAATTTTCTAAAAATTATTGGTAACTCAGTTTTTTAGCTTTTCACATGTAATTTTTAATTTTTTTTCATCTATTAATTATTAATTAACATAATTCCTCATCATCCTCACATTAATATAGATATTTCATCCATTTATATAATTTTTTGATAATATAATTCCTCAAAAATTTAATTTTATAGTATGCCGCACTATAAAAATTACCAAAACTTTATAATAGTAAAAATTTATATTTTTAAAATTTTTAGGGCCTTACAATATTGCAGGATTATTAATTGTATGTAATATCACACATGTATATCAGGTGCAAATGCCTTATATTTTAGGGGAGACTCTACCAAATTTTTGGTAAGATTCTTCTTTGAAATATAAGATGGTAGTGTTCCGCATCGACCCCAGGGTGATGTGGTTAAAACGCATAGGATGGGGGTGTGGGGCGTTACACAAACGATCATGCCTTTGTCTGTTGAAGTCCTTTTTATCCAAGCAGCTCTTTGTTTGTTTAGCTTTATCTATGCTTACTGCGCAACTTCTACTTCATTTTTTGCTTTGTCTTTTGCTTTATCTATGTAAGTAACAAACGAATTTAATCTATAGATGAAGTAAAACTCTACATTTTTCAAGCATCAGAAGGAATTTGCTTCTACAACTTTTTGATTTCTTCATTCTTGATTTATTTATCTTTGCTCAGCCGAAGTTGCACTCCTTTGTCTGTTCTTCTTGCCCTTTTGTCCTCAGACAAATCTATTCTTCTAACTTTGTTGGTTAGACAAAGTTTTTTTCATTTTGTGTATGATTATCTAGGTGGCAATTTTTTCTTTCTTCCTTTGTCTGAGTGTTTGATGAAGCTTCTTTTTCTTTCTTTGTTTCAAATAAATTTTATCTGGTTGGTGTAGATAGTTCAAATTTCTCAAATAACTTTATACTCTTCGACCATGACTTCATCTTCAACTACTTCTTTTTTGCATTTGTCTATGGAAGTTTCTCTTTGAGTTAACAAATAATGCAAGCTCGTTGTGGCGTATCTTTGAAGCCTTATTTTCTTCCATTGAATTTGTGCGTGAAAGTCTTCTCTTAGACAATGTAACTTTTCTTATTGTTTATCTTCTACTTTCTTATTCTTCTTTTTCTTCCTCTTCTACAATCTTTATCAGTTCAGCCCCTTTTTGGAACGTAGCAGATAGTTGTAGCAGTCTATTATAGATGATTGTGATCCTGCGCTTAAAACTTTTTTGTACTTGCTACGTTGTTAGCTTTTAGATTTATTGACATAATGTATTTTATCCACATGTGATTTTAACATATTGTAAAGTGAGGATAATATATATTTTTATTTAGGTGCATAATATGAAGGCTTAATTGAATATAGTGCTTAGTATAATTTAATAAATTAGTGTATGAATAATCAACAATGTTAAGTGCATCATAAAGTAAAGGATGTATGCATACATAATTAAATATTTATAATTATGTATTTTTATCAATTAATGTTTATCAATTCATAATCATGCATATGATTGTTAGAAATTTAAACACATATATGTCTTTTATTAATACAAGTTTTGTTATCATCAAAATTATATATGATAATCCTGACAAATGTTGCATAAAATGTAATGGAATTTGAGCTCTTTAATAATTATTTATTATACCTGGCCTTATTTTAATAATTTTTTTAAAATCTGATCACTTATTTTTATCTCCCCCATGAAAACATTTCTAACACTGTGTATGTATTAAATTATAATAGAAAATTTTGCCTCTTCAGTGGATCTTATGTTGATTTGGGTTTGGATGACAGATGTTAACCACTAAGCAAGAAATGTCTCATTCATCTTGACCAATTGTTTCTTTTGCCTAAAGAAGCATTTGGGGTTGTGCTCATTTGGGTCAAAGCAATCTATACCATTTGTATCCTTCCATGCACTATAGCCCATCTCGCACCATTCGGTGAACCACTGATACATGTATTGCCTAATTCCAACTCCTTCTAACCATCATTTTGGAAACATTTCCAGTACACTGTGCCCTTTCGGCATGAACATGATGTTGCTAAGCTGGGCTGCATGTGTTGTTGCCAGCATGTTGGGGGCGGAGAGTCAGACATGAGAGAAAGAGAGAGAGGTTAGGTCTGTGCTTTGGGGAGGGAGGAGATTAGACAAGAGAGAGAGAGAGAGATTTGGAAGGATGCTTTGGCGATTTTTTTTGCCTCTCTCGGATGGGCTAGGGCGCGGGCGTGAAACGCAAGTGCGGACGATCGTGCAAGTTGTAGAGGGTTGTGAGTTTTCATGATTTTGCTCATTGCCCTATTTTTAGAAATGCAAAATTTATGGGGAGCTGAGATGCAACTTCCATGATCGTGCAACTTCAAATACCCCTGCACCGAATAACTTCAATACCAGGCTCCTTATTGAAGTAGGCCCTATACACACATACACACATATACATAAATACACATCAAAAGAGCTACAAGGGATAATTATTGCTTAAAGCTCTAATACAAATCAAAGGAAGCTAATGACTCAGGGATCATTTTAATGATCGGTGCACAAATTTAAAGAGAAAAAGGAAGAATACAATTTTAACAAAGAAACTTCTTTAAAAGAAATTTACCTATAAAAATGAGACTTCGTCCATTTACAGCAAAGCTTGAAAGTTTTCTTCTATGAGAATACTCAGAAGGCTTACAAGTATCTCACTAATTTTATAAGAGAAGTGGAGAGGCAGTCGATATTAAACCAATGAGCAATCGATGCCCTTAATAACAACGAAGAAGTGAATAAATAGAAGCAAAAGTCTAGTTTCCCATTTATAAAAAAATTAGTAAGCATAAATCCAAGGGCGCTCATGGTTTTGGAGAAAATTGTTCCAATTCTGGATACTTCGTAGTGGATTGCAAAATTTTCAACTTGATTTTGTCTTTGCCTCTGCTACTTGGTAATGGATTGTAATTTTTTCAACTTGATTTTGCCTTTGCTTCCGTTACTTGGTAGTAGATTGTAACTTTTCATGAATTAGCCTTTGCTTCCACTACTTGAGTGTGAAGTGTAAAATTTTCACATTCGCTACTTGTTAGCGGAGTCAAAGAACAGTCTTGCCTTGAATTGGATTTGCATTTGCCTTTACTAGTGGGTAGTAGAGTCAAAAAATAATTTTGCCTTGAGTTAGAATTTGTCTTTACCTCCGTTGGTACGTAGTGGAGTTAAAGAACAATTTTGTCTTGAGCTGAAATTTTGCCTTGAGCTGGAATTTTGCCTTTGCCTCTGCTAGTAGGTAGCAGAGTCAATGGCCAACCATTTATTCTTTGGAGTAAATTTTGTAAATTTCCCATCTTCAATTTTAGTGTTTTGTAGTGCATTTTCCAAAGAAATATTTTTGAAAATACCATTTTACCAAAACACCAAAATACTTAATAATTTGGCAAAAATCACCAAATTCCTTGTTTAATAATTTCTATCTTGAAATTTCATTTAATTTAACTTATTTGGAATTAAAAGGGCTTTCTGATATAACCATATGATCCAGAAATATTTCATAAATTAATCAAAGCGGGCCACGTCAAGTAATTCCACTGACTTCGAAATCCCATTGTATATTAAAAGCCACATCCTAAGATCATCTGATTAAAAGATATCCTTGGCCGGCCTTCGTAATAATTCCTTTGCTCCAAAATCAACGGATTGGATTTTTCTGCATTGGATGGTTTATCATTTTAACAGTTTGGGAATGTGCGGCATGCCATTTGTTTGGCATTTTCAGTAACTCGAAATGCTTGAATACCGTACGATGCAGTGCATGATTTTAGACTATGTCACTTGCATGAAGCATTAATTCCCTTTTTTGATCATCAATTCAAGTCAATCAGATAGGCCATCCATGAAAATCCAAGCATAATTCCATTCTCCCAATCATTATGCCGCTAAGACGATTCTGGTAGCTTTCTTGCATGCTGCCTAAGCATTCTGGATGAAGATGTTGCTGCTGGGATGAAGCACTGCTGACTACGCTACCTGGTAGCGTAACCAGACGTGCCATCTGACTAAGCGACTCAGTGGCGAGACCTACTCTTCTTTCCTACGGTGTTGACTGCGCACCTCAACCATTTGGAAACGTTGCTGCCTGTGTGACTTAGGGGACGTAATTAAAGGCGTATACTTTTTGTAGCATCTGAATTGTTCCCAAATGCAATGTAATAACCATTGCTTCAAGACGGTTCTCTCCCTTTGCTGTTGTTGTCTTATGCGAGGAAACAATGCATGGCTGTAGCCAATTTGAACCTAGACAATGCATGGTTGAATTGCCGATGAAGATGGTAATCTCATCAGAGTCGTTCTTCTTGTATGCCCCAGAGTTACAGAAAATGGAGCTCATTCTCCGCTTCTTCTCTTCATTAGTAAATCCACACCGTCCGCCAATCTCGTCCATGCATAGAGCAGAACTTCAATGCACTTTCATTAGCCACATCAACCAGCATCATATTTCCAGAATATTAATTTTCTAAATTGTGCCCCTTGTTGCTGACCAAACGAAGTTGCTCAACTTGATTTTCTCATGTGAAACACCCCTGGATTAACTCAGCAAGTTTTAACTACGCCCCCTCGCCCTTTTCATACGTGAGTAACGTTGCTGCCCTGTGCTATTACAATTTTAACTACCCCCCTCCCCCTCCCTTTTCATACGTGGGTAACGTTGCTGCCCTGTGCTATTACACTTTTACTCCACTCTCCTTTTGACTACGCGAGTGGGAGCTTTCTCTTGGACATTGTCTGCACGTCTGACTTCATGATGTGGATGACTCTCCCTTTTTGGCTATGCCACTTGATAGTGGAAACAGGGAGACAGTCTTGCCTACGAGACCTGTGAGGTGTGGAAACAGGGATACAATGTTGCCTAGGCGACTCCCTGCCATTGCACTTCATCTACAGGACCTCGTCCCCTCATATTTTGCTGCTGCCCGAATACGTGAGTTGATGGCTTTTGGACGTGGCTTGCTCTTACCTACTCTACCAGGTAGCGTAACTAGAGAAGGCCTCCTACCTATGCTACTCAACTGCTTTTGGAGAGGCTTTTGGACGTGGCTTGCTGCTGCACTTCGCCTACGCGACTGGGTAGCGGAACCAACGATCTATGCTTTCTGTAGCATCCAAATGCATGACGTGGATAGTGGAGAAAGAGTTCTCTCTTGATTACACTGCCCACTGCTGCCATTGCCTACGCGAGTGAACAGCACTGGCACCGGACGGTGTTTCTTTTGCTTCCTTACATGGCTTGTTGCAACGTTTTAATTTTCATACCCCAACAATATTCCCCCCGGTGGCTGTTAATGGGGGTAAATGCATGTTAATGCAAGCCTGGTAATAGGCACCGTTAATCAAATGGTTTGGATAATGCAAGTAAAAACTTATCTGGACTGTCACTTTTGAAAATTTGAGATGGCTAGGATTGATTTCCACTCCAGGAAATCTTTACAGGAACTTTTTTCATTGTTTCTTCTTTTGGCCTCTTTATAAGCTCAACGGATGCCCATTAGTGTGCCTATAATGCTGCTCAAGAGAAACATCGTTGTTTTCTCATTCCAGACTTGCAACATTGTCGTAGATTTCGGATTCTCCACCATTCTTGACGGTTCTCTCTGAGAACTTTATTCCCGTGGTTTCTCTTCCACTATTGTTGGGAGCAGAAGAACCTATTTCCAACTCCTTGCACATTACTATTGTTTGTTGTTTTTAGAGAGCTTAACCCATTTCTTGACTTATTGGTGGTAGAAAGAACGGATTGTTCCCTGCCATTGTTGGGGGAAGAAGAGTTTATTTCTATTTTAGGGATTTTTTTGGTTTCTTAAAGCTCTTTCTCGTGGGGATTTTCCTTGAAGAATTTTGGCCACGAGCTTTATTCTCTTCCTTCTGAAATTGGTGGGTTTTGCATTCTTAAAATGGCCATGTAGAGGGTAGAAGACGTGCCCACTGAAAACTAAGCAATATTGTGCTGGCTGCATCACAAGCTATAATCATCACTTTTATCATTCATCATTTCATTCATTCTGCACTGTTTTCTGACGCCGTCGGGAAGAAGACGTGCTTTGGCTTATTGTGGGAAGAGCTCGTTCAGGATGGGTTTGGGAAAAAGGAGTTTACCTTTCCATTTTTTCTGCACCACTTCTTTTCTTTTTTGTTTTTTGATTTTTTTTGATTTTTTTTGTTGGGGAAGGACTCTCTTGGAGAGCCGGCAGAGAGGAGGCCCACTGAGCGTCGCACGGGGGCTCGGTGAGATGGGGCTCAGTCTGCACGTGTGCCCGCAAGACGAAGCCCAGGTAGGTTGTCCGATTAAGTGAGCCCAGAGGGAGCGCGGGCTGCATTGGTGCAGCCCAGCTTTCTCACGAGCTGCCTTGGTGCCACGGGCCGAAGGGCTCAACTGGATGGGAAGTCCAGCGGGCTGCTTCCTTGGGTGGGCCAGGCCCACTTTTTTTTTTTTTTTTTAATTTCTAAAATCGATGGTTTTCTTTGTGGAAAGCCCAAAATACATGTTTTGTTTGGAAAAAGCCCCAAATTCTGGAGAAATCCCCAAAATGCATGGTGCTTGTTTTGAAAAAAAAGAAAGATCCCAAAAAATTCATAATTTTTGTAGGAAAATCCAAAAATTCATGGGCTTTGTTGTATTCAACATTCTTATCTTAATCCCTTATGGAAAAGCATGCTTTCTTTAATTCTGCAAAATGCTTGTTAACATTTTTTTGAACCACTTCATTAATTCATTTTGTGATTTCTTTGACAATCATGGATCCTAACAATAGAGTGGCCTCTTCGCCATTTTCATATCTCTTGATTGTGAAGACTTTAGTGATTCTCCCACTAGAGATGAGAGATTCATACCTTCTGACAACTGATGAGAATGTAAAATATCATATTTTATTCCCTTAATACTTAGTCTTTTACACTTATTTGACTCCTATATGCACTCATTATTCTTATATTTTGATTTAGAAGATAATTGGAGTGGTTAAGTGCAAAAAAAAGTTACTTTAAGGATTTTGGTCAATTTCAGCATCACTCCATATTTTGAGCATAACTCTCTCATCCGACCTCCGATTGAGATGATTAAAGATATTCTTGAAACATAAAAAAAGTTCTTCAACTTTCATGTTTGGAGTTTTGAGAGATAAGAATTACATCAAGGGCAAAAATAAGAAGAATATCAAAGTCAAGATGAAGTGCAAAGGAGAAGCAATAAGGAGCAGAGCACCAAAGGCAGTAGACCGGCGTCGCCGGCGCCAACCCACTTCACACCACCAGCGCAGCGGACAGCGTGCCACCAACGACTTCCGATTCCATTCCCCACTTTTGAAATTTGTAGAGATTATTGTTTTACATATTTTTGACTTTGTATAAATAGCAGTTTTCTAGGATTTTTGAGGGTACTTTCGCTAGGGTTTGTAGAGGACTTCTTAGCGGCTTTCAACAGAGAATCTTCTTCTTCTCTCTTTTATTTTATTTTCTTTATAATTTTATGGTCTTGCATAGCTAAACTTTTATTTTTGGTTTAAGGAGACGGAAGCCTTAGAATCAACATACTGTGAGATCTAATTTGATTTAATTGTTCAATTTATACTTTGATATTAAATATTCTTCTTTGTTTATGATTATGATTGTTATGCTTAATTACTAGGGGGTCTACTAGTTTATTATTCATTACAATCCATTGCTAGATTAGATATCAAATTCGTAATCATTTGATCCCTTTAATTTGTGAAGCAACTAGGATTTAATAATTTACTGCTATTGTAGTTATTAAATTTTAGGAAGAATATTTAAATAAATTAAATGTACCGCATGTGTTTGTGTTATTTAACTTCATCAATCTCTACAAATTTTAAGGCTACTATTAAATTAAATCTTTAGCATTGGTCTTGGGTTGTTTAGTAGTTAGGGTTAATTAGAACATTGATTTCTAATTAACTATGTTGAAGGAGAGACAGGAAAAATAAGTAAATATTTAAAGTGTAATTTGATTTATAATTGCATCAATGATCAGTTATGAGATTTTGATGGTAGATGTTGACTTGAACCAAGGTTTTCTTATCCGATAGATTTCTTTTATAATACTTTCTTCATTATATTCAAAACTCCCCTTTCTTGTTTATGTTACATAAAATTAAGTTAGATACTCCTCGTGGGATAAACCCTTACTCACACTACTATAGAAATTTGAAATTAAAACAAGGTTCTAAATTTGGTTGCCTATGACAGCACACCAACAATATTGATTCTCCTTTTACTAGCACTGCCTATAGACAAGATGCAACAATATTGAGAGGCAACTCAGAGGAGGGCGAGCTTCAGTACCTCGCCCATTACACTGTTGGCAAAAGAAGACCCCAAAAGGTAGCGACCCACTACTCAAAAATGCCATCATATTCTATAAGGTCAAGGATGCAGATAAGGGTTTCTTCATCTGGAATAATGTGGAGTTTTGAAGACAAAAGCTCCTTGGTTTTGATGCAAATGATTTGGGGCATTCTCCTATTTGCCATTTCTCTATGGTAGACATAAGAAATCAAGGTTGCCTATTCTTCCTTCATTTCGACCCTTCATTTATTTGGAAGAAAGGTATAGCCAGTGGATTTTTATCAGCAAAGGCTTTTGCTTATTATGATGTTCAGGGTTCTTTCAATGAATATTTCTTATCTCCTATCAAAGAGATATTGGATCCTCATGAGTATTATGTGGAGACCCCCCGCCAAAAGAGCAAGTTGCATCCTAAATATTAGTTCACTTGTGAAGGTCCAAGGGGACGCTTTCGAGGCTATTTAGCAAACAACGACTTCTTTTATCCTTAGGCAGGCATATTGCAACTGAACATAAGAAAATTCTCCAATCAATTGGGATTTATGATGCTATCCTCTACATGTCTAGATAATTCCATAAACATATGGAGGCAATCTGCAGCTTTTTATAATTTTGGTCCCCGACGACTAACGCTTTTCATTTTCCTTGCGGTGAAATGAGTATCACCTTGTGAGATCTAAGTATTCTTTGTGGGTTACTGTAGTGGCATGAACTAGCAATGGCAGAGCAAATTCTACAGCTGGACGGATGTTCTAGTCCGGGCAGCACAAGCAG
>JAYJMB010055011.1:0-27964 GCA_036873735.1 Pouteria campechiana
GCAGAGGTAGTTGATATTTTAAGTTGATATTTTAATTCTTCATTTATATTTTGTAGCAAATCACCATGAGTAATGTGAAAAAAGGCCATGCTTGGAAATAAGCTCGCTTGGAGAATCCTCAAGATGTGAATTCCGTGACTCGTATATTTTGTGAAAAAGTGACAAAAGGTGGAATTTACTGGGCTAAGCAACATTTAATTGGAGGTTTTAGAAATGCAGCAGCTTGTAGGAGATACCCTAAACATGTGAGAGAAGAACTTAGATCATACATGTCCAAGAAAAATGATGAGAAGGAGCAAATGAATCTTGTTCCAAATTTTGATATGAATGTGCTTAGTGAGGATGATGAAGAGATTGATGTAATAGCAGTCAATAGTCATGGGAAAAAAATAGTTGTATTAAGTGGAAGTAGTGGAGTTGGTCCTCAATTGAAGAAACCAAAGCGAAAAGGACCAATGGATGCGTATTTTACACTTGATCCTGAGAAAGTAGTGGAGCAAAGGAAGGCAGAAAAGGGAAAGCAAATCATTATAAGTGATGCTTACAAGAAAGAAGCAAAAGGACGTGCATGTAAACAATTTGCACGATGGATGTATGATGCAAAGATTCCATTTAATGCTGTCAAATATGATTGTTTTGCTACAGCAGTAGAAGCAATTGAACAGTATGATTCTGAAATGAAACCCCCTATTTATCATGAAGTAAGGGTTCCTCTATTGAAAGGCGAAAAAGAACATACACAAAAATTAATGAAGAGTTATGAAGAAGAATGGGCAAAATATGGATGTTCTATCATGGCAAATGGGTGGAAAGTCAAGAGAGAACATTAATCAATTTTCTAGTAAATTGTCCTAGGGGGACAATGTTTGTGGAGTCTGTGGATGCTTCTTCCTTTGTGAAGAGTGGGGAGAAGATGTTTGAATTACTTGACAAGTTTATTCAGAAAATCGGAGCAGCCAATGTAGTTTAAGTGGTTACAGATAGTGCTTCAAACAATGTGATGGCAGGTATAAGAATAAATACCCCATTTTATTCTTATAGATATTTATTTATTGAATCTTGATTTATCTTATATGTTTTAATCAATTATATGCATTTTCCTATATGTTTTTTAGGGAGGTTGTTACAAGCCAAATACTCTCATTTGTATTGGTCACCATGCGCTGCCAATTGTATAGATCTGATGTTAGAAGATATATGGAAGTTATCTATCTTCAATTAAACAATGAAACAGTTAGTTACTGTAAGTGGTTACATATACAACCACACGGGAGTATTGAACATGATGAGGCAATATACAGGGCAGAAAGAGTTGCTTAGGCCAGCTTAAACTAGATTTGCAACTGTTTTCATTACACTTTCTAGTACTCACAAGCAAAAAAATAATTTGAGGAAGATGTTTACTTCTGAAGATTGGACCACAAGCAAATGAGCAAAAGAGTTACAATGCAAAAGAATTGCTGCTATAATTATTAGCCCAAGCTTTTGGAATTGTGTGATGTATACCCTTAAAGTAGCTAGCCCCCTTATCCATATGCTATGATTAGTGAATGGTGAAAAAGAACCCCCTATGGGTTACATTTAAGAAGCCATGGATAGAGCCAAAGAAGCAATTGCCAACACCTTCAAAGACAATGGAAAGAAATATAAAGAAGCTTTTGAAATTATTAATAGAAAGCGGGAAATTCAGCTTCATCGCCCTTTACATGCAGCTGAGTATTACTTTAACCCAGAATATTTTTATTCAAATCCCCATATTGCAATGGATGAAGAAGTCATTGATGGATTATACAATTGCATAGCAAGATTAATTCCAGATGGTGAGATTCAAGACAAAATCATGAAAGAATTACCACTATATAGGAAAGTTGAGGGAATTTTTGGAAACAGCATGGCCATTAGGCATATAACTACAATGCCTCCAGGTAATCATATATATTATTCATTTTAGCTTATTTTTTATTATTTAGATCTTGGAAGAAATTTATAATCATATAATTTTTTTAACAGCTGAATGGTGGATTTCTTACGGTTCGTATGCCAAAAATTTGTAAAATCTTGCTATCAAGGTTCTTAGCCTTACATGTAGTGCCTCTGGTTGTGAAAGAAATTGGAGCGTATTTGAAAATGTAAGTGACCTTATTTTGATATCTATAGATGGCTTCATAGTTGTAGTTTAGAATTTATAATTTATATTCTTTGTTTTACACATATCATTTTGATTTTTTGAACTTTGACAGGTTCATAGCAAAAGAAGGAACAGATTAAAACAAGTTCGATTGAATGATTTAGTATTCATCAAGTATCACAGAGCACTAAAAAGGAGATATAATTCTCATGACACCATCAACCCATTTTTTTTAAAAGATATTGATGAAAGCAATGAATGGTTAACTGGGAAGGTTGAAGGAGAATTAGATGCAAAAGATGAGTATGTATTTGATGATGATTCTTTAACTTGGGGCGATGTAGCTAGAGTTGCTGAAGTTGGGGAGCCAAGTCGGCCTAAAAGATCAATGACATCTTCATTGCCAAGTATTTCAAGACTTGCTTCATCATCTTCTTCAGTGCATGAGCGATTTTAGAAGAATCTGAAGAAGAAGATGTTGAAAACTATAAGTCTAATGATAATGATGAGAGAGAGGATGCTGCACTTGAAGAAGATGATGAATTTTGAACTTATACTATGTACTTTGCTTTTATGTGATGAAAATGTGAATGTTATACATTGATACTTTTGTCTTTGAGTTGTATTATAGTGTAACTTAAATGTTGAAACTTATAACTGCAATTTATGCTTTGCTTTTTAGATGCTTGTTGTCTTAAATTGCAATTAGTTGATCTTTTAATAGAGTTGTGTTATGATTTTTACATATTTAATTTTAAGGTATTATAAATATTTTTTTGATTTTTTTTATAATATGCGCCTTGCTTTAGTCAGGCGCTCACCTTGCTTGTGCGCTTAGGCTCCAGGACCCTTTTGCGCCTTAGTGCGCCTTGCGCCTTTAACAACTATGGCTTAACCTACATTAGGTTCAAGAAAATCTACCATTAACTCATTAACAGAACGTTTGCTTATATGCTTTAATATAGACTGAGATTGGACTTCTAACTGTATTTGAAACCGCTTTTGGAGTCTCTATTCTGTATAGGACAAGGACTCGGGGAAATTGGCTTGTTCTAGAGATAAGTTCTCATATTTTTGAGCGAGGGAATCATATTTTTCATTTAGGACATCATAGGTTTGGGACAACTTTTCAATTATACTTAAAAGTTGTATATTGGTAATCACGATGAATGCGACACAAGTGACTCAAAATGAATGGATGATGCAATTCAAAAGCACAAAGATGGATGCTACTACAATATAAAATTCTACACCAAAGTAATTAACTTAAAGATGCTAAATAAAGTCACCAAAGCAAAATAATGAATAAGAGAAGGGATCATAACTTGACTAGCAAATTAAAGATTAATTCAAGTTCAAGTGGAAGGAATGTACTCTTTAAGAAGCCTTAATAACTTTTCTCAAGTACTTATATACTAAACTGAAATTTTTGGAAGAAAGGGTTTTTTGAAATTTCTAAAAATATGCTTTTTTGCAATTTCCAGCAAAGGTAGGGGCTTTTCTGAATTTTTTGAGATAGAGGGATTGTTTTGGAATTTGCTAGGTAGGCAGGGATATTTTGCAAAAATCTTAGATAGACTATCTTGCAAAAATTCCAGCAAGAGTCTTTTTTTTTTTTTTTTTTTTTTTTTTTTGCAAATATGCAGAATGAGTTAATTTCAAATAGCAGACTTCAAGGGACCTATTTAAATAGAAAAAACCCGAAAACCCAAAATCCCTTTTTTCATCATCTTTTTCAACCATCTACTGCAATGGAGGTGCATTTCGAACCCACGAAAGAGGGCGTCGACACTATTTGGCCTAATTGGAGTTGTTAGACGATAATATTGGCGTTTTTGGTGGTCGGACTTTGAGATTTCCAATGCTAGAGATGTGTCGCAGATGGATTGGCAGCAATTGGCGATGAAACAGGAAGCTTTGGAGTTGTTGTTTTGGCTCCTGAGGACAAGGAAGATTACTGGAGCCTTGTAGAGGTGGTTCCGAAGCTAGGGAACCCTTTTTTGATGTTGTAGGTCACCAATAAGATGGCTTCCAATGAGCCTGGCCGTTGCTGCAAGATACCGGACTTAAAGTGAGAACATTCAAAGTTGCCGGAAATCGACATAGAAGGTACTGGATTTGTAAGATGTGGCTTCATCCCTGGTTGCCAACAACAGCTTGCACATGCAGTCCAAACAAGCTACCAAGTTGTGATGATCAGTGATGGTAGATGAAAAAAAATTCACCAGGTTCACTCTAATATTAAATTGATGTAGAATAAGTAGGTAAAAGAGAGAAAAAAGAGGAATTCTCTCAAGGGAGTAAAAAGGGAAGAAAGGGGATAAGTAGGGAAGAATTTAGGGAGAATTAGAGCAAACAAAAGCAATCAATTTCTATCATAAAATGTTGTTAAATCCTAATACAAGCTAGCCTATTTATAGACTCAAAAAGCAAAAACCTTAAAAATTTGCATAACAAATAAAATACCAAAAATACCAATCTAACTCAAACACAATGTTTTAAAAATTCCTAATTAAATAAATGAATCCTAATTTCTATGATTGGACCTAGAATAAGTACGAATTGAGCGCATATCACGATCCCCATCACTATCATATCTTTGTTGAATTGCGCATATTCTTCAGTGAGCAGGGCCATCACATTGAGATCAAGGACGAGGTGTTATTATTCTAGAATCTAGCCTGATGTCTAAGGCATAGGAAACCAGGACATACAACCTATTTGGGTCTATCCCGGCTCTTTGCTATCAGGAAAGCTGATGATCAGAACTGTTCATCATGGTGATGTATCAACTAAGGTTCAGATGAGTGATTTGTTGTTTCAGCAATGGAAAGATCTAGATGAGGCCTTCCAAATGTGCATTGTGGGATTATCTATGGAGTCTAGGACTTGCCGAGAATCAAGTCTGGGCTGTTTATGGTGTACTACCAGACAGTGAAGTGTGAGAGTGGGCCTACACAACTGTTAGTGGGTTCCTGACCTTGTCTTTGGCCAGATACCATGAAATGAGCCACGGTGGTCTAACCTTCTACACATTTCACTGAGAGGGGACCGTGACTAATTACTCTCTTTATATTTGAAGATCATAACATTCCTTTATGATCCCCTTCTCAGTTAAATTTTGCACATTTGCTGTGTTGGTGTGCCTGAACATCATTTTTGCAGGCCATACATTAATTGCCAGGTTTGTTCATTAAATAAATCCTGCACTGCTGATCTAATAACACCACAGGCACTGCTATTTTGTGAAGAAAACTTGAATATGTTGTGTGAAGGTTAGGATAGTACTAAGAATATCTTGCTTGGTTTGATGGCAGCAATTGCAGAAAAATCTCCCATTGCAGTCACTGGAACAAAGCAGGTGTTGCTCAGAAGCAGGGATCTAACTGTTGATCAGGGTCTGGACTATGTGGCAGCATGGAACTCAGCAATGCTTTTTACCAATGATGTGAAGGAAGCCATCAAAGCCTATATGCAGAAGAGGAAGCCCGTCTTCACAAAGCTTTGAGGACAGAGAACAGTTTTGGTCTTAACTCTTAAGAGAACTACTTGCATTTGGTTAGAGCAGCAGAATGATGATAGCGATGAGTATTGATTTCACTTAATTTATTTCAGTCCTATGCAGATTGGGCATATTGAACACCAGACCTTCATGGTATGTGTGAATCTTATGCATAGTTGAATATTGAATATCTTAGTTTCCAATCTTTGGAACACTGTGGACAGTGTAATAAGTGGTGTTGGAGCTGTACCTTCATCATATGTGGGAATCTTATGCATAATTGAATATTGAAAATCTTAGTTTCCATTCTTTTGAACATTGTGTGGACAGTGCAACAAGGGGTGGTGGTGCTGTTTGGTGTATTCTCATATAATAGACCCACATTTTTCCAGGTTTGGTTCACAATTTCTTATTGAATTGGAATTAGATTGCACTGAAGTGGGGAAAATTTGACTTTGCATGTAAATGACAAGGGCACATAGAATCTGCTTTCCATTTCTAAGACTGAAATGTCACATTTATGATGGGTCTGCAAAGTTTAGGATGTGGAACAATAGATCAGTTTTCATAGCATGGCTTTAGCTTGGCTAGACATGGTGGGTAGACAGTAGCGCAAGGACTGTTCTCTAGTACAAAAATATGTTCGTCAATGGTGCTATGATCCTCTGTCGTACAACTTGAACCTTTGTGGTCTGTCAGGTTTTATAGTTTGTTAAACTGTTTTTTGTATGAAGCAGACCTAACCCAATTGCCAGTTAAGTCGAACCAATTTATTTGATCTGGTTCCTACGACAATGGTAACAACCACAACAGGCTTAGCAAGGAGTTTTTATCAAAGGCCTTCCTACTCTTGGTTTTTATAACATCACCCCTAATTACAAGGGCTACCTTGATTGTTGCACTCATGGTATTAAAAGGCAAGGTTTCTTACGAAGTATCCTAAGCCAAACCCCGAAAGTTTTTTTTTTTTTTTTTTTTTTTGTTGTTTAGATTGTGCATCTACAACTAGAATTATATCTTCTATATTATTTGCAATGCTTTCTAGTTTACTTATAATTTCATATTATTTTATCTTAAACACGATCTATATTATTTAATCTTTCTGCAATTCGTTTAACTAAAGAAATTAATTTATTTAATTCGCTATGATAAATCTCTAATTCACTCATGAAATGAAAAAGTGGGAAATATAAATTTATACTTTGCCTTGCCTTGATTTGTCCAGCTGCCTAGGGACGACTTTTGACTCTAATCTTGCTTGGGTGCAACACAAACGGTTATACGGTTGGCCAGATCCTTTGCTGGATACTGCCATTCAAACTAGCAAAGCACAACCGTAGTTTCCTACAAGGCGTACTCATCTTAAGTTTGGTAAACAAAAATGCATGAGGAATCTTTGCAGAAATTTTTATTGCCCGAATAATCTGGATACTAATTATTCTTTTACAAGGCTCTACACTCCAGTTATTTTTCCACTCACTTTACCAGTGTTATTAATGCCAGATCGGACCGGCCGATTTAACCAGTAACCATAAGTCATGCTGGTCGGATTCTGTTCGGTTAGCGGTTCCTCTTAACAGGCAGTGAAACTGATAAAACGGTTAAACAGGTGGACCGGTTTGTTGGAAAAAAAAAAAAAAAAACGAGAAATCGTTTATTACAATGGACAAAAGTTAAAACACTAAACCCATCTCCATTGCCTCCTCTCATCGCCATTACCAAAATCACCTATCTCAATGACGAATGATGGTCCGTGGCGATCGTGTTGGCCCAAAAATCCATCTCAGAACAAGGTCGAGACTCCATCCGATTTTCTGGAAAATCGAAAAAGAGGAAAACCCTTAGCTGCAGGAGGCGTTGAAAAAGAGAAACCGAAGGTAAAAGATAAAATTATATATGTAAATAGTTTTGTTTAATATTTAAAGTTTATGTCAATCTGCTTTTCATTTTATAAAAATAGGAAATATATATATAATCTAAACTAACAAAATAAACTATTCTAGTATAATTATAAAAAATGATATCATGATTCAATCTGACTTAACTAAATGGTTAAACTGGTTTGAAACAAGACAAACGCTTTGCTGCTTTAATTACCAATTGGGTTCTGATAACATTGCTTTCTATACCTGAGGAAGATAAGACAGCTAAGAGGAAGGAGCATTCGGCTTACTGCCTTAGCATCTCCTCTCACCCCTTTTTATACATGCTTTCCATAATCCTTCCACCGAGTAACTCATGTCGGTTACTGGAGAATTTTACTCAGATGTTAGCGTGGAGGAGAGTTTAGGCTTCGTTCCTTAAGTAACTCCTTTCAAGGATAAGTGTCACGACCCAGGCCTAGAATAATGAATTTTTGTTGAATTATAAGTTTAAGTGTAATTAATCCCAAGATCTATTATGTCTTAGATGAAACACAATATAATAGAAGTCATGCACAAAATGAACCAAAATACCCCACTTTATGTTCATCATGTTCAAATGGTAGCTCAAGAGGGGGGTGAATTGAGCTTTTAAAATTTATGGCTAGATAAAAATCAAAGTGCTGAAAATAAATGGAGCACAAATCAAGCAACATAAAACACAAAGATTTTTATAGTGGTTCGGCTTAAACACAACACCAATCCCCCTCTCTGAGTCAGCCTCTCCTATTGCACTCAGGTTCCACTAAACACCTGTTGATTTTACAAGCTCAGCAACAAACTTTACAACCATTGGTTTTCAAGCTCACCAACAAACTTATACAAACTGTTCAGCAAGTCTCACTCACTTGCTGTAATCAACCTTACAATCAGCAAGCCCCTTACTTGCTGTATCAAATAACAAATGAAGATTGTATGATAAGATGCCTCTTACACAGGCTGATTTATACAACGAATTGAATGCGGAAAAGATGAATGTAATATACTTAAGTACATGAGTTTCAGACTCCAGAAAAGTTACAGAGGAAGTAAGCTTTGCATGCAGATTAAAATTTTGTGCAGAGGAGTTGAAATCTTCTTTCTGAAGAAAACTTTTACTCTTAGTAAATGCTCTTTGAATGTTCTATCTTACCTCTAGAACGTCCCTTTTACTCTTCTTGTACTTGCTTTCAAAACTTCCTGTTGAGGTTGGTTTACGAGCATTATGTTGAACCAAACCTCCTTTACTTGGAATCATTTTGATGATGAATGCATTTAGCCAACCAAGTTTTAATGATGCGCGAAAGCATATGAGTGAATGACTAAGGTACTGACAATTATATTCCCTAGTATTATAGTGATAGATATAAAACATATTTAGGAAAATTAACTTTAGTTAAGTGGATAGCGCAAGCATAGATCATATCAGAGATAAAGATCCACAACATTATGTCTATTAAGGAAGAGAACGTAAATGCTTAAGAGAAAGAATGACACTAAAACTTTAAAAGAAATTTTAGATAGAATGTGACATGATTCAGATCACGAAGAATAAAGCCTATTTATGAAGAAGCTCATTATGCCTGAAGAATGTCAACTGAAGACACTTGATCGAAGTTTGGAACAACTTCTAGAATGTATCAGATCAAGATCCTAGCATTGAAGGCTAAATTTTCAGTTGAAGGATATGTCTGCCATCAATTAAGCTCAAAAGACACTTTGAAAGCTTTTTTAGGATGCTACCATAGCTTATCAAATAGATGCCCAAGTTTGGATGCAATTAGGCTTCAAAAACATACTTCAGATAGAGTGCAACTTAGTTCGGACGAAGTGAAGCAGAGTTAAGGATGCAAGCAAAGGTTTGGATAGAAGTGGAACCAATTTGGACATTGATAAAGTATGAAGCTAAGATGCAGTATGATCTATGACGATTTCGGATGAAGTCAGTCTATAACGCGTCTCTATGTCCGAAATAGATAAGTCCCAGAATGCAACGGAGGAACAAATTTTTATTTCGGACAATGTTGAACTAACTTAGGAAGAAGTCGAAGCTAGGACGCATGACTAAGTATTTCTTGTGGCTCCAGTTAGTCCGAGATTTTACTTATTTCAGACGAAGTAAAGTATTTTGGGCGAAGCCAGTCTGAGTTGTTTGCACAAAGTCTCTAGTTAGTCCGAAGTTATAATTTTGGACGAAGCAAAATTCAGGATGACTTCAATTAGCAAGAGTTTTAGATGAAGCCTCTGTCATTACAACCATGCTTATTCCAAACGGTATGAAGTCATGAGAATGCTTCAATGGTAAAAAAATTCCAGTGATTCGCTCGCATTTAATGAACGTCTTCTTTTTCAATAGGAAGATTTCAAAATCCAATATAAAATGAGAAGTGAGAGATTGTTCAAGTTTAGCAATTCAAGCCAATCAAGTAAGAAAAGAGCTTTAATAGAGCATTTGCTTCTACCCAAGTTTTTCTTCCAGGATTTCACAACTCCAATGTACTAATTGCAGATCTGAGCTCAAAGATTAATCATCTTCAACCTTCTAAAGTTTGATTTCAACAAGATTTAAATTGTCTTAATCATTTAGTGTTTCTGCATTTATTCTTTATACAAATTAGCCTAGCTAGAGACATTCACTTGTACAAGTTTCCTTTCATTTGTTTCATTTAGTAGGTAGTGAGACTTGTTGAAGGTATAAGTTTGTTAGTCAGCTTAGAAACCAATAGTATATAAGTTCATTGGTTAGCTTGGAAAATCAATAATGTATAAGTTTGTTGGTCAGCTTGAAAACCAATAGTTGTGAGAGTTTGTTGGTGACCTTTGGAAAACCAACCATTATAATGGAACCTAAGTGTAGCAAGATAGGCTGACTTAGAGAGTTGAGTAGGTTCCAGGTTAGCTTGGAAAACTATAATGTATAAGTTTGTTGGTCAGCTTGAATACCAATAGTTATGAAAGTTTGTTAGTGAACTCAGGAGAATCAACTATTGTAATGAAACTTGAGTGTATCAAGATAGGCTGACTCAGAGAGTGGAGTAGGTTCTAGGTGATGGTGTGAATGTATAGTTTTGATGACAAACAAAACTTGATTAAGTTAAGTACTAATAAATATCTGTCAAGTGCTTAGCATGCGGAAATAGATAGCAGAAAGATAGAACCTATGAACAATGGATTAAAGAATTAGAAGAAAAATAGAGGAATCGAAAGATGCATTGAAATGTCAATTTGTCTGATCAAATAGATAGACGCTTCAAACAAATGCAAGATGGTGAACGTTGTCCACACCTTGAAGATTCATCCGACAAATGTGGAGCAAGAAGAAGTCATCCTTGTCAAAAAGAGCAAAGAGATAGCTTCGGACAAATGCAAAGCTTAAGACAAAGCTAAAGAAGAAAACCATTTGTGTGGGCCATAAGAGGCAATTTGGAATTCGAATCGATGTCTTAGACAAAGCAGAGCAAGAGACAAAGTTGAAGTTCATCAAGAATTCATTCGTCCGTAATCGAATGTTTGTCCGGAATTAACTTCAGACAAATGCGGAGCAAAGAATTTTGACCAACCAAAAGAAAGCAAGCTTTATCCTAGGATGTTCGAGTTCATCCGAGTCACCAAAATTTTTTCATAATTAACTTTAGACAAATGTGAAGAAAAGAGATTTTGTTTGATGGACAAACTGAATTGAATGACTTCCTCCGAACATAAGCCAAAGAGAAACTTCGTTTGGTACTTATTTTAGAAGAATGGGACAAAGTGATAGACAAACTGAATCGACTGAATTCGTCTGGAGTTATTGTCATCTTTCCAAAATCATGAATCAGTCAGAAATACAACATCTCTTCATCCAATGCTTGCCTAAACTAGCAGCTTACATTCTTCTCTGTCAAGGTTGGCGTTGCAAGAAATGAGAATTAATTAGAAGACATTAATTTTCATACCAGAGCTTAATGAAGGTCACCTACCATCGACGACAGGAATTCAAAGCTGATATAAATGCAGCAATGGTGGAATGAAGAAGAATAGCCAACCGAACAAGCAAACAAGCAAATTCTTCTTGAGAGTAATTACTGAGCTGAAACCTTCCATATTCAAGATATTTGAGCCTTAAAATTAAATATTTCTCAACATCCGTTAAAGGTATCCAACTACCATTCGGGAAGAGCATTCACTTCTGCATTTAAGTTTTAGATTTCTTCTCTTGTGCTTTCTATGAAGTACTTGTATAAGTGCATTCAAGTTCTGTATTTTTAATCCTATAATTACCTTGAGCTGGTGGTTGAGATGAGACTTAAGAAGAGTAGTGATTGTCTGATTTGTAGACAAGATCTATATTGTTATGCCCCCTAGAGCTGATCTAGAAGAGTACTGGTTATACTAGTTTATGCCCCTTAGAGCTGGAATCTAGAAGAGTGCTGGGAGCACTGATTATAATCTATAATATATGATAGTGGAACCCAAGATACTAAGATAAGAATGTCCTTAAAAGAGTGGAGTAGAGTGTTGACTCAAATCACTATAAAAATCCTTACATTTTATTTATTTGCTTGTAGATTGTTTGATTACATTGTTTGCTAGCGTGACGTTAACAATCAAGGGGCTTAGCAAAAGAATTTTTTTAAGTACCCAATTCACCCCTCCCCTCTTGGATATTTGCCTAACCTTTGGGACCAACAAGTGGTATTAGAGCAGGTTAAATAAACACTTCCTTTGCTCATGCATTTCCCGAGGGGCAATCGTCTACCTGGCTACCCCTATTTGATGGAACCAACTTTGCCTATTAGAAATTAAGAATAAATAATTTATTATAGCTAACGACATAGATTCTTGGAAGGCCATTGAAGTAGGTGTCACTCTTCCTACCAATGCAATTGGTGTATGGACAAAAGAAGAGGCCATCACAATCCAAAATAATGCAAAAGCTATGAACTCACTATTCTATGGACTGTTTGCTTTGCGTTTGATAGAGTGTCTTCTTGCACTAGTGCAAAGAGCATTTGGGACAAGTTAGTATCAATTTATGAGGTCTCCTCACAGGTCAAGGGGACTAAAAGGAATATATTGATAGGAGAATTAGAAAACTTTAGAATGAGAGAAGGAGAGATCATATCTGAAATGTATGCTCGAATCTATGAGATTACTAACTCCTTGAAAGGCCTAGAAAAAGAAGTTTACAATTCTGAATAGGTTATAAAGATCTTGAGAGTGCTACTAGAGTCTTAGAACCAAAAAATCACTATAATAGAAGAAGCAAAGGATCTGAACACACTCTTGATAGATGATCTCATTAGCTCCTTGATGCCATACAAACTATTCAAAAGCAAAAGAGAAGAACCAACTAGACAAAAGAAAACCATTGCTCTCAAGGCAACCAAAGAGAGCAGCAATGAATCCACATCATAGTCTAAAGATAACATGACCATGTTGGCCAGAAACTTCAAAAAATTCACAAGGAGCAACAGAGGCAATATCACAAGAAGATAGTCTGGACAACATGGAGAGAGAAAGAAGGCTGAAAGAAGAAAAGATCAACCCACATGCTACAAATGTGGAGGAGTAGGACATATGATTGTAGTGTGTCCTAATGAAGAAAGAGTGAACATGAACGATAGAGAGGAAAGAAACGAAAAAGAAAAATAATTCAAGAAGCCATCAAGAAATTAGACCAGAGGAATGTACGTAAATGATGAAGAATCCCTAGGCCCAAGATCAAGTGAAGGAGACAACCATGGGGAACCTTACAAGAATCTACTACATGGCCCATGTAGAAAATGAGTCGATGAGCTAGCTCTCCATCAAAGAACACTGCATGACAAAATTGGAAACTAAGGTAAATTCTTACTATTCATAAAGCTTTGACCATTCAAGCTCAAATAGTAACTGTACCAGATATAGAAAGCATGATGAGCTACATCAATCATATAATTCTCTCTTCAATGAGTTTGAAACTCTTAGCCAAAAGTTCACTAAAAAGAAGAGACACTTTGACGCAATTGTCAAATTGAATACAATCCTCGCAGAGAAAAATCTATCTCTACCAAAAGAAGTAGGAGAATTAGAAAAGGAGATAGAAATACTAAATTATATATTAAACAAATTCTCTAACCTAGGAGAATCAATTACCAAGTTCATGTGAATGATTGATTAAACTAGCAAAAAGGGACTTGTTTGTGAGCATACTGATGATGAAGATCCACAAACATTTGTTGGATGGTCCAAAGGTATGAACGTCATAGAAGAAAGAGGAAACTATCCAAACATTAGAAGGTTCATAGGACATTATTGGATGAAGAAACCAATGGGCTATAATGCACCCAGTAGAGCTTTAAACACATGTTATTTCTGCAATAGGGTTGGACATAAAGTGTATGATTGCTATGCTAAGAAAAAACGAAGAAAAGGTGAACATCTAAAATGGAGAGCCAAAGATTATTAACAATCTTTTTGCACACACAAGTTCACTAACATAGTTGGACTTAATGCTTGGGTACCAAAGAGGTAAGAAGAATGTTTACTTTGTATGCAGGTAAGTCTTAAAGCCACGTCTGACAATTCTTGATTCATGGATAGTGGTTGTTCCAAACACAGATTGGGAACAAAAATTTATTCAAAAATTTGAAGCCATTGAATAGAGAAACAGTTGCATTCGACAACAATGATAAAGGCTTCATCAAAGGGATAGGTAAAATTTATGATCTATTTAATGCATGCATAGAAAATGTATTATATGTAGATGAACTTAACCACAATCTACTAATTATTAGCCAATTATGTGATAGAGGTCACAAAGTTGTGTTTGAACCATCCGCATGTAATTTATTCAACAAGGATGATAACTTATTGTTCTGTGGAAAACATGGAAACATATACCTAGTTCAACTAGATGAGATTATAGGAAAATGCCTAATTGTTGTTAAAGATGATCCATGGCTATGGCGCAAAAGGATGGGGCACATCAACATATAAATATCAAGACCTTGTGGAAAAAAAACCATGTAATTGATCTACCCAAACTGAAGTATGACAAGAACCAAATATGTAAAGCTTGTCAAATGTCAAAACATACCTGATAATTGGTCCAAAGTATCTTTCTATCCTAAGAATGAGGTGTCCATATCTAGACCTCTAGAACTATTACACATGGATCTTTTTGGTCCATTAGATATTACTAGCCTTGGAGGAAAGAGATATGTGTATGTCATCATAGACGACTACTCTAGATTCACATGGGTGATTCTTTTGACTACCAAAGATGAAACATTTTCAATGTTCTCTACTTTTTCAATGCTGGTTCAAAATGAGAAGCAATTGTCAATTGTATTCATTCATAATGATTATGGTGGTGAATTTGAGAACAGAAAATTTGTTTACTATTGTGATGAAAAAGGGATTCACCATAGCTTCTCATCCCCTAGAACTCCATAACAAAATAAAGTTGTGGAAAGAAAGAATAGGACAATTCAAAAAATGGCAAGAACCATGCTGAATGAAAGTAAACTATCCAAAAAGTTCTAGGGAGAAGCAGTCAGCATGGCTTGGCACCTACTAAACATAGTTACGATTAGAGCAATTCTAAAGAAAACCTCATTGAGCTTTAGAAAGAAAGAAAACCCAACAAATCTTTTCTCCATTCTTTTGGTTGCTCATATTATGTGCTAAATAATGGGAAGGATAATGTTGAAATATTTGATCTAAAAAGTGATAAAACTATATTCCTTGGTTACTCTTCTAATAGTAGAACATTTAGAGTTTTCATTAAAAGGACACAAACTATAGAAGAATATGTGCATGTTAAATTTGATGAAATGGATTTAACTCAGAGAGAAGAAAATGACAGTGATGCAGATGAAATTGTTAGAAAAATGAAAGAGCTAAAATTACAAGATCAAAGGGGGAGAAGACACTACAAAGCATGAAAATATGTAGGATTCATATAGCGAGGAGGAGGTAAGTGAAGGTAATATTCCTTATCAACCTCCTACTGATTTGAGATTCATTAGTGCCCATCCTAGAGATCAAATTATAAGTAATGTCTATGAAGGAGTAAGGACAAGAAGATCCATGCAGAACATTTGTGGTCATTATACATTTATCTCTAACATAGAGCCCACTTGTATTGATCAAGTTTTAATTGTTGAAAATTGAGTCATTGCAATGCAAGAAGAACTAAACCAGTTTGAAAGGGACAAAGTATGAGAATTAGTTCCTAGACCAACAAACATTGATGTAATCAGAGCTAAATGGGTATTTCGAAACAAATTGGATAAAAGTGGACTGGTTATAAGAAATAAAACAACGCTAGTTGCTAAAGGGTATTCCCAAAAAGAGGAAATTGATTTTGAGGAATCATATGAATGTAAAAAGTGCATTCCTCAATGGTTATCTAAGTAAGGAAGTTTATGTACAACAAACTCCTAGTTTTAAAAGTGATGACAGCCTAATCATGTATATAAATTCACCAAAGCATTGTATGGATTAAAGCAAGCTCCAAGAGCTTGGTATGAAAGGTTGAGTAAATTCTTAAGTGATCATCAGTTCAAGAGAGGAAAGGTTGATACTACATTATTCATCAAAAATGTTGGCAAGGACATCTTGATAGTACAAATTTATATAGATGACATTATATTCGAAGCTATTAATGAAACTCTATGTCAAGATTTCTCAAAGACAATGCAGGCTGAATTTGAGATAAGTATGATGTGCGAGTTGAACTACCTCCTTGGATTGCAAATCAAGCAAAAAGATGATGAAAATTATATTTTCCAATCAAAATATACAATAAAGATGCTGAAGGAGTTCAATATGGAAGGAGTTAAAGCAGCAAACACTCTGATAAGTACATCATCAAGGCTGGATAAGGACGAAAAGGATAAACCTATCAATTAGATGTTATATCATAGTATGATTGGATCTCTTCTTTACCTCACTACATCTTGACCTAACATTCTATTTAGTGTATGCTTATGTACTAGATTTTAGTCTAGTCCCATAGAGTCTCATCTTACTACATTAAAAAGAATTTTTAAGTACTTGGTTAATAAACCAAATTTTGGGCTTTGTTATCCCAAAGTAACTGGCTTTGAATTGGTTGGATATTCAAATGACGACTTTGGAGGATACAAAGTTAATAGAAGAAGCACTAGTGGAACTTGTCTTTCTAGGAAATAGCTTAGTCTCATGGTTCTTCAGGAAAAAAACCAGTTTTGCTCTTTCTACTACAGAAGTTGAGTATGTAGCAACAGGAAGTTATTGTGCACAACTACTTTGGATGAAGTAGCTGCTTCTGGATTATGGATTGAAGTATAGAAATATACTCATTAGATGCGACAATACTAGTGTCATATGCTTAACAAAGAACCCATTTTTATACTCTTGAACAAAGCATATAGAGATTAGCCACCACTTTATTTGAGATCATGTAGAAAAACTTGATATATACTTAAAATATGTACCTACAGATGCTCAACTTATTAATATTTTCACTAAACCACTACTATTAGAAACCTTCTACAATATTATAAGAGAATTAGGTATGACTAGTGTGAACACCTAAGCATAAAATCTGATGTTTGCAATTGTGAGAATGCTATGCTTTGGTTTATTTTTGAGCTACACTTCATATGCTTGAAGTTACAATCTGTTTTGGATAATTACATGTTATCTAAAGTTCACCAACCATTCCATTTTGGACAAGCCATTCGTTCGGAGTTAGTAACCCTTCGTCCGGAGTTATTAACCTTACCTATTGTCCAAAAATCTTCATCTCATATAATCTATTTTGTCCAAAAACCTATTCTCGAGAGCTTGCCTCGTTTCTCCTGCTAGATTCAAATTACAGTTAGTGCAAATCCCATCATATTCTAATTTTAGCAAACTGTCAACCACTCTTTCTCCAAAATCATATCAATTGCCTACTTTTTCTCCCACGTCCAATCTATATTAATCTATCTTTGCCATCCCTTCACTACACTTGTTAAGAAGATGAAACAACTCAGCCAAGGTGATTTAGGAAGAAAGCGGAGAAAGAAGGAAAGCGAGTGGTGGAAGTCGAAGACACGAAAGATGTCTCTTCAACTATCTTGGTGGGATGTCTATCAACAAATCAAAAGATACTCTCTTCAAAATTTGGCCTCATAAAAAATGATCTTCATCTTCATTTCCGCCAAAAAGCCCTGCACTTAATCTTACATCCTTCTAGGGCAAGAGGGAAGGATATAACAAGTATTTTACATCCATCTCCTACCCCTTATCTTCCCATTCCCCCATCCAAAACTTCAACTCTCACACTTGGAAAAACCTCTCCAAAGTTTTGGATGTGCAACCCCCCTTTGCCCGATGAATCATAATGGGGCTCCACCACAATCTCCTGCTCCATCTCCCCAAACTTAGAATTTTTGTTTCTAGGCTAATCTGCTCTGTATTTTGAATGTTTTTATTCTTGGTTGTATCTTTTTTTGTACTGTAATGCAATGGAATAGAATATTTTGTCTATATGCCATGTATGATAGCCTGTTTTGCTTTTTGGTTATGACAAAAAGGGGGAGAAAGATTGCTATGCAATTATCTCATGAGTGAGAACAGAATATGAGCATGAGAACATAATATGAGCGTGAACATAATAATGTGCAATATGATCACAAACCAATCAGGGGGAGATAACGATTATTTATAGAATGATAAATTGTATAAATTAGTCAAGGGGAGAACATGAAAAGTCATAATAAGTTATCTGCAAACAAACATAGTTTAGCTATTCAGGGGGAGATTATTCTATAGTAAATGAGGTAATTTAATTAAGTTTTGTCATCATTAAAAAGGGAGAGATTGATGGTGTGAATGCATAGTTTTGATGATAAACAAAACTTGATTAAGTTCTAATGAATATTTGTGAAGTGCTTAGCATGTAGAAACTGAATGCAGAAAGATAAAATCTGCGGATAATGGATAGAAGAATCAAAAGAAAAATAGATTAATTAGAAGATGCATTGAAACATCAATTTGTTTGACCGAATAGACAAACACTTCAAACAAATGCAAGATGGTGAACGTTGTTCGCAACCTGAAGATTCATCCGACAAATCTGGAGCAAGAAGAAGTCGTCTTCGTCCAAAAGACAAAAGAGATAGCTTTGGACAAATGCAAAGATTAAGACAAAGTTGAAGAAGCAGACCATTCATCTAGGTCATAAGAGGCAGTTTGGAATTCGATGTCTTAGACAAAGCAGAACAAGAGACGAAGTTGAAGTTCATTGAGAATTCGTTTGTCCGCAACCAAAAGTTTATCCGGAATTAACTTTGGACAAATGCGGAGCAAAGAACTTCGTCTAGCCAAAAGAAAGCAAGCTTCATCCTAGGATGTCAGAGTTCGTCTAAGTCACAAAACTTTGTCCATAATTAACTTTTACAAATGTGAAGAAAAGAGATTTTTGTGGAGTTCCCCAAGAGGGCGGGGGAGGGGGGGGGGAATTGGGTATGTAAAATTCATTGCTTAAACCCTATTGAAACCTTTCCCTCATTTCGTAGTTGTGTGTGGTGCATTGTAAGATACATAGTAAAAATGTTAAAGTGCATGAAGAGTAAAGTAGATAGACAAATACACGCACATAGACAACATGATTTTTATAGTGGTTTGGGACCCCGTCCCTACATCTACTCTTCCAAGAGCACATACTCATTATGCCTTGGGTTTCACTATATCCCATATAATGGAAACACAAAAGTGCTCCTAGCACTCTTCTGGATTCCAGCTCCAGGAGGCATAAACAGTGTTCCCAACACTCTTTTGGTTTTCACGAGCTCACCAGGAAACTCACTAGTTTCGAAGATCACCAACAAACTTGATAGTTTTTTAGAGCTCACCAAAAACTCTTTGGTTTTCAAATTAACTAGAAAACTAATACACTTTTTCAAAGTGTCACCATGAAGCACAGGTGAAGATGTGATTCTTTAGCAGTTCTATGTAATACAAAAAGATCTTCCCAGAATGTAGAGATAATGGTCATAATGATCTGAAGGTTAAAGCTAATTAAAGATAACTCAGGGTTAAACTTGTGGCCATGAGTGGAAGAATTTGCATAAGGTTTAGCTCCTTTGAAAAGTATTTCGTCGCCACCTTTGAATCATTCCACCTTTTCTCCTTAAATAATTTCTTCATAATTTTGACCATTGGAGAAGATGGGTTCCATTGAATGTAGAAACAAGAGCAGCTTTGAATGAATAAGATCATTGAGATTTCTGCCGTTGAAGTCTATGCCTTTCTGATTTGTCTCGAGCTGCTGCATTGCCATTCAGAGAGGCAGAAGAGTTGTGTTAGAAGATTTTCTTGTTTGACTTGTCACAGCTTGAAAGCTTGCAGCGCCGCTTGTTGCCTGAAATGGTGACTGAGATGAGTCTGCATATTGAAAGCATGGATGCAGATGCCATTTAAATGCAAGTCAGATAAATCAATTTTCCTCTAATAAGTCACAACCTCTCTCTATCTGCATTTATCTGTCATAAGTTGCAAATGAATTCTCCCATTAGTTTATCTATTAGTTGATCCTTTGTGACTAGAATTTGTCTGTTGTAAATAGAAGACAAGCTCTGAATGTAGCAGATAACTCTAAACGGCGCAGATAAAGTCGAACTGATCCATAGAAAAACTTTGCTTTATTTGCATAAATTCCTCCAGGAGATTTGTCCGCTAGACTATCCTTTGTGAATGTACTTTGTCTGTTGTAAATAATAGATGAACTTTGGGTGGCGCGGACGAAGTCGAACTAGTTGATAGACAAACTCTCATGAACAGAAAAAGTGTGATGTTCTTCTTTTGTTCCATATTTGTCTGTTGGAGGTGACAGACGATTTTTGCTTGTCTTGCTTGAAAGAATGAAGTGTAGTATTTGTCTGATATAAGTGACAGATGAACTCTACTTTACTTTGTTATTGATGAATTACTTTGCACTTTGTCTATAGGTTTGTCTGTAGTAAGTTGCAGACAAATGTGCCTTTGTCTGTTGAAGTTCATTTGTCCAAGCAGTTACTTTGTCTATGTGGCTTTATCTATGCTCATTATGCGGTTTCGTCTTTCACTCTGTTTGTTGCTTTTTCTGTAGTAAGTAACAGAAGAATTTGATCCATAGATGAAGTGGAGTTCCTCACTTGTTCTGCATTCTTCGAGTAGCAGAAGGAGTTTGTTTCTGCAACTTGTTTCTTTCTTCAATCTTGATTTGTCTATCTTGGCTCAACTGAAGTTGCACTCCTTTATCTATTCATCTTGCCTTTTTATCCTCATACGAATTCATTCTTCTAACTTTACTGGTCAGACAAAGTTTTCTTCACTTCGTGCATAATTTTCCGGGTGGCAGTTCCTTCTTTCTTCATTTTTTTTAAGTGTTTGATGGAGCTTCTTTTTCTTTCTTTGTAGATAAATATTTTTTGGTTAGTGTAAATAGTTCAAATTTCTTGAACCACTTTATGTTCTTCAACCATCGATTCGTCTTCAATTGCTTGTGTCTAGCATTTGTCTATGGAAGTTTTCTCTTTAAGGTTAACAGACAAGGCAAGCTTGTTGTAGCGCATCTCCAAAGCCTTATTTTCATTCATTGCATTTGTCTGTGAAAGTTTTCTCTTAGATAATGCAACTTCTCTTGTTGTTGCTCATCTTCAAAGTCTCCACTTTCCTCCTCCTCTTCTTCTTCTATGACCTTCAATAGTTTAATCCCTTTGGAATGTAGCAGATAGTTGTGGCAGTTTATTGCAAATGATTATGATCATGCACTTAAAACTTTTCTGCACTTGCTAGGTTGTTAGCTTTCAAATATAATATTAGAATATATTTTATCCTCATGTGATTTGTTAATGTTGTAGAGCAAGGATAATATACATCTTTATTAAGTACATAATGTGAAAGCTTAAGTGAATATGGTGCTTAGTATGATTCAGCAAATTTACGCATTAATGAATGATCACTAAGTTTAAATGCACCATAAAGTAAAGAATGTATGCATGCATAATTAAACATTCATGATTATGTATTTATATCAATTATCATTTATTACTTCATAAACATGGATATGATTGTTAGAGATTTAAGCACACATATATCTTATCTTAATACAAGTTTTGTTAATATCAAAATCATATATAGTAATACTGATAATTCTATTCGACGGAGAAATTGAATCGACTGACTTCATTCGAACATAAGCCAAAGTGAAACTTCGTCCAGTACTTACTTCGGAAGAATGGAACAAAGTAACGGGAAAACTGAATTAACTAAACTTATCTGAAGTTATTGTCTTCTTTTCAAAATCATGAATCAGTCAAAATTATAACATCTCCTCATCCAATACTTGCCTAAACTAGCAACTTACATTCTTCTCTATCAAGATCAGTGTTGCAAGTAATGAGAATTAATTAGAAGATAATAATTTCAAACAAAAGCTCATCAGAATGGCCTTCTACAATTAATAAAGGTCACCTACAACCAACAACTAGAATTCAAAGTTGATATAAAGGCAACAATGGTAGAATGAAGAAGAATAACCAACTGAACCAACAAACAAACAAATTCTTCTTAAGAGTAATTACCGAGCTGAAACCTTCCACATTCAAGATATTTGAGCCTTGCGATTAAATATTTCTCAACATCCATTGAAGGCATTCAACTACCATTCAGGAAGAGCATTCACTTCTACATTTAAGTTTCAGATTTCTTCCCTTGTGCTTTTTATGAAGTACTTGTATAAGTGCATTAAAGTTTAGTATTTTTAATCCTATAATTGCCTTGAGCTAATGGTTGAGACTAGACTAAAGAAGAGTTGTGATGGTCTAACGTGTAGAAAAGATCTATACTGTTATGCCCCCTAGAGCTGATCTAGAAGAGTGTTGGTTGTACTAGTTTACGCCCCCTAGAGCTGGAATCTAGAAGAGTGCGGGTTGCACTAGTTCATGCCTCCTAGAGTTAAAATATAGAAGAGTGCGGGTTGCACTAGTTCATGCCTCCTAGAGTTAAAATATAGAAGAGTGATAGGAGCACTGATTGTATTCCATAATATATGATAGTGGAACCCAAGACACTAAGAGGAGAGTGTCTTTGGAAGAGTGGAGTAGAGTGTTGAGTTGAACTACTATAAAAATTCTTGCATCTTATTTATTTTCTTGTAGATTGTTTGATTACATTGTTTGTTAGTGGGACATTAACTAATCAAGGGTTTTAGCAAAAGAAATTTTTTAAGTTCCCAATTCATCCCTCCCCTCTTGGGTATTTGCCTAACCTTTGCGACCAACACCAGTTTGGGCTGAACCACTATAAAAATATCCTTGTTTGTGTGCTGCATGGTTTATTCCTTCTATTTTCAACACTTTATTTTTATTTTGCTATTATTTTTAAAAGCTCAATTCACCTCCCCTCTTGAACTACCTTCTAAACGGGACCAACAATTGGTATCAGAGCGGGCTTCAATAGTTAGTCTTGATTATTGAATATTTTAATTGTTTGAAGAGATCCCGATGGCTAACATGTTTCACAACATACCCACAGAGGGGTAATCCATTTCCAGACCTCCATATTTTGATGGTATCGATTATGGGTCTTGGAAAACAAAAATTGTAAAATTTCGTAATAGCTATAGATTACCAGTTATGGCTTATCATTGACAGTGGCAAGGTAGTCCTCAATAGTAAAGATAGATACACCCCAGAGGACATACAAGTTATAAAAAAAGATGTCAAGGCCAAAAATTGCCTTTATTGTGCATTGTCCCCTTTAGAATTTGAGAAAACCTCTATATGCGATTTTGCTAAAGATATTTGGGAAAATCTGAAGATTTGTTTATGAAAAAACTAATTAGGTCTAATGGACTGAAGATAACATTAATGTATAGGAAAGGGAGTCAGTAGAATGCTCAATGCCTGAAAATTTAATAGAAGCTAAGGGAGAACAAATCACTGTCATTAGCTTCATGGCCATTCGTGACAATGAAGTATTTTCTAAAATAGAAACTCCCAATTTTCAAGTAGTTTTAGAAGAACTATATGATGATTTCAAGGCTTTAAAAGCCAAATATAAGAAGATAAAAAAGGATCTATTTAGAATGACCAATGAATGCTCCAAATTGAAAGATGAAAATGATATGCTCAAGGATGATAAATCTACCATCAATGAACTTAAGCAGGTCAAGGCAGAGAACAACGCCCTAAGAAAAACCTTGACCTCCACCTTATTGAAATTGAAACCAACGAGAAAAGGTGGATAACAATAAAGGAAATAGAATAACCATTCTTAAAGAAATCATAGTCCTAAATATAAGCTAATTTGGGTTCCTAAAAATATTGCCAAAGCAGTAAATGCTATACTAACTTTGAATATCAGCTTAGTGGCACTAAAGAAATTGTGGGTATCCAAAGGATATGATTTTGATGATTACTGAAACTTGTATTTAGATTTTTTTTATGCTAATGATGCTTCCAATTTAGAAAGCTTGATATGTAGACAAATATGCTTGATATGTATATATTTGGTTTATTATTTATGCAAGAATATACACATGTTCGATATGAGCTTAAATGTGTTAAAAGAAGAAGAAATCGTTAGATCCATATTGTGTCCAACATTGCTTATTATTTCAATGTTTTGGATCATATGCAAATGAGTTTTATAAAGATACCTTGTACATGATTTTTATAGTGGTTTAGGAATCCTGTCCCTACATCCACTCTTCCAAGTGCACACACTCATTGTGCCTTGGGTTCCACTATATCCCATATAATTGAAATATAATAATGCTCCTAGCACTCTTCTATATTCTAGCTCTAGGGGGAATAAACAAGTGTTCCCAACACTCTTCTGGATTTCAGCTCTAGAGGGCATAAACATAGTGCTCTGAGCACTCTTCTGGTTTTCACGAGCTCACCAAGAAACTCATAGGTTTCAAAGATCATGAGAAAACTTCATGATTTTTTAGAGATTACTCACAACTCTTACAATGTGGTCTTCTTGAGCTCACCACAAACTCACTAGTTTTTAGATCAACCAGAAAAATTTTACACATTTAAGTATAGGGGAAGATGAGATCTTTTACAACTCCAGCAACATAGAAAGATCTTCCAAAAATATAAAGAAAATGGCCATTAAGAATGTAAAGGTTGAAGCTCAAGAATATATAACTGAAGGTTTAAGCCCCTAGCCATGGGTGGAAGGATTTGCATAAGGTTAAGCACACTTGAAAAGTATTCTTTCACCACCTTTGAATCATCCCACCTCTTCTCCTTAAATAGCTTCTTCATAATTTTCATCGTTGGAGAAGATAGGTTCCGTTGAATGCAGCAACAGGAGCAACAGTGAATGAAGAAGATCGTTGAGATTTCTGCGCATGCCTTCTAATTTGTCTCTAGCTGCTGCATCATCGTTCTTTTATAAAGAGAAAGACAAGCTGTGTCAAAAGATGTTCCTTGTTTGACTTGTCAAAACTGTAAAACCTGCAGCATTGCTTTTGCCAGAAATGGTGATCAAAACATGTGTGCACAATGAAACCATGAGTGCAGATGCTATTTAGATGCAAGTCACATAAATTAATAAAACTTGAGCAAGTTATGGCCTCTCTCCATTTGCATTTGTTTGTCATAGGTCTTGGATGAATTCTCCCATGAGTTTTTGTTTGTCAGTTGATCCTTCATGCATGTGATTTATCTATAGTAAGTAGCAAATGAATTCTGATGCAAAGACAAAGTCGAACTGATCGACAGACAAACTCTGCTTTGTCTTGCTTGAACAAATGAAGTAGAATGTTCTTTTTTTGTTCATCATTTGTCTATAGAAAGTGACGAATGAATTCTGCTTTACTTTGTCTTGGATGAATTAGGCTCTGCACTTCATCTATAGATTTGTCTGTAGTAAGTTGCTAATGAATGTCCTTGTGCATTGAAGTTCACTTTGTCCAAGCAGTCACTTTGTCTATGCATCTTCATCTGTGCACATTGTGTTGCTTCCACTTCATCTTCCAGTTTGTCTGTAGTAAGTTATAGATGAATTTGATGCCGTAGACGAAGTCGAATTCCTCATTTGTTCTACATTTTTCAAGCAACAGATGGAGTTCATCTTTACAACTTCCTACTTCATTTTTGATTTGTCTATCTTTGCTCAAACAAAGTTGCTTTTACTCTGTCTTTTCATCTTGCCTACTTATCCTAGGACAAATTCTTTCTTCTTGCTTTACTAGTTAGAAAAAGTCTTTTCTCTTTGTGCATGATTGTTTGGGCGGCTTTTTAATGTCATACTTCTTTCTTTCTTTGTCTGAGCACAAGATGAAATTGCTTTTTGTTTTACTTCATCTTAGACAAACTCTAGCTAATAGATGATCCGCAGTTTAACCTCTCAGATCATGGCTTCGTCTTTAACTGTTTCTGTCATTGCATTTGTTTGTGGAGATTTCTTATTGGATTTTATAGACAAAGTAGGCTTCTTATTGCTTATCTTCGAAGCCTCTACTTTGTTCTTCTTCTTTCTCCTCAAGTTGTATTTTTCTATATAATTTATTTAAAATGTAGTAGATGGTTGTATTCTTGCACTTGCTATGTTGTTAGCATCATATAATTAGAATGTATATATCCTTATGTGATGTGCATGCGTTTTGGAGTAGAGATAATATACATCTCTATTTAAGCACATGATATGATAATTCAATAAGGCATAGTGCGAATATATGATCCATCATAAGAAGTGATAATCAAAGATAGTTGCAATATGGAGATCATAAAGTCATCTCAAGAGAGTGGGCTTGTATAATTAATCCTTTATGATTGTGCATATGTTTTAAGCATAATTGTTAACATTTAAGCACGCATATCATTTTGTCTTAATACAAGTTTTGTTATCATCAAAATCATATAGAATAATCCTAACATTCCAGACATAGAAGCCAAGCCTGAAACCATGTTCGAAAGAGCAATCGAGCATATCACTTGCCAAGTCCCATACCGCCTGTGTGTATCGCCTAGCACCACAACCGCTTGGCCCTGCTACCTACGGATGGATAGCAAAAATGGTGAGGGAGGTTTTGTAGAAAATCAACCATAGCGACTTGGACATAGCAGCCGAATGGCCCAATTGTTGGGTCTCATAGGATGGCTTAACCCAAGAGAGGAGGGATGAATTGGGTTTATAAAATTTATTTCTTAACCCCTATTAAATTAATTTTCCTCCTTTCATGCTTATGTGCAAATAATGAAGTAATAAAGTGCAAGCAATTAGAAATAGCACATACAAACAACATGAATTTTTATAGTGGTTTGGGCAACCTCTCTACTCCACTCTTCCAAGAGCACACTCTCCTTATGCCTTGGATTTCACTATCTCATATAATGGAATACAACAGTGCACCTTGCACTCTTCCAGATTCCAACTCTAGGGGGTGTAACCACAGTGCTCCCAACATCTTCTAGATTCTAGCTCCAAGGGGCATAAACATAATTCTCCTAGTACTCGTCTAGATTCCAACTCTAGGGGGCGTAAACAGAGTGCTCCCAACACTCTTCTAGATTCCAGCTCTAGGGGGCATAAACAAGTGTTTCCAACACTCTTCTGGATTCCATCTCTAGGGGGCATAAACAAGTGTTCCCAACAATCTTCTACATTCCAGCTCCAAGGGATATAAATAAGTATTCCTAACACTCTTCTGGATTCCAGATCCAGGGGGCATAAACAAGTGTTACCAATACTCATCTAATTTCTAGCTCTAGGGGGTGTAAACGAGTTAGCTCTTGTCTGCACTCAAATAGTTACATCTCTTCTTAGTTTACTCTACACTACCAGCTCAAGGCAATTACACAGATATAAGAATATGAAGGTTAAGCATGCTTTACAAAGTTCTCAATGTAAGCATCGGGGAAGACTTGAAGATTTGAGTGGCTCTCTGTGTTGCAGAAGTTCTTCCCTTAATGTGTGAAGAAGAAGGCCTTAAAGATTTTGAAGATTGAAGCTTTTGAATGGATATTTAAAAGATGAAGCTCTTGGCCTTGGGTGGAAGGTTTTGTAGAAGATTTAGGCTCTTGAAAAATACTCCTTCACTACCTTTGAATTGTCCTTCCTATTCTCCTTAAATCGCTCTCTCGAAAACTTGACCGTTGGAAAAAGATGATCTTCATTAAATGCAGAGACGAAGGTAGATGAGCAGGAATGAATATAGAAGACCATTCTGATAATCTCCGATTTGAAAATGCTATCTTTAAATTAATTCTCATATACTTAGAGCCATTCTGCAGTGACAACCTTCACATAGAAGAAGGTGAATAGCTGATTCAGGCAACTGACAGATGAGAAGATGCTACTGATGGCTCAAATTTAATACCTCGCAAGTGCACGGTCGATGTATAGTCTAGTGTGCTATGCAAGGGTCGATCCCACAGGGAATGGCAAAATTAACTTGTTTAGTTGTAATTATTAGCTAACTATAAATATGAA
>JAYJMB010055022.1:6981-23255 GCA_036873735.1 Pouteria campechiana
GCAGCCCATCCACGCATTTTCTGCTGGAAAGGTCAACGCGAAATTCCAATCCACGAGCTTTGCAGCATGTGTAGGTCCACGCATACATGTATATATCCGCTTGCACGCAAGCCAAATTGTTGGCAACGAACCAAATGGCTGTAGACTCCACTAAGAAGGAATGGAAAGAATATACAGTTGGAATGGATTTTAAATGCATGGAAAATAAATTATTTTATTTTTATCATTATCTATATTTTCAATTATCATTTCATATTTATTTTAATATTATTCACTTACCAGTTAACATCAATTATCATTTCATATTTATTTTAACATTATTCACTTACTAGTTAACATCATACCTATATTACCGATGTTAATTTTCTTTCTAATTAATTCCAATTCCCTACAAATCCAGTAGTCCCATCAAATCATAGGTTAATTTGACATGCAACTAGCATGACAATTTTCACTTTTTCTTGCTTATTATCTGTATTTTTAATTATTATCCCATTTTATTTTAACATTATTTACTTTATTGCTTGCATTATCTCCTACAAATATTATTTTTTTCATTTCTAATCCTATCCATCCAACCAATCATATCTCAAGTCCACGTATCCACTGGGGAAGATATTCTGCATCTGACATGCTCACGCTTACAAGTAAACGGCTCAGCTCAGCACAGTGCCACGTTGAGCCATTAATCTTGCCAGCCGGTATCGGCCCTGAACACCTGGGGTCAAAGCCATGCCTGCAACGGCTGGTATATTTCTGCGGAACGACGATAATACAGCCTAGACAGCACCCACAACATTGCAAATCCTTTTATTGCTATGGCCCAAAATTCTCCAATGCTCATGGATCATCCTTCAACATGGGCGGGTAGGATCTCCCAAGTCTATGCGGTCATTCTAAGAATGAAGCTTGTCTTACCAATGCACTACCCAATTTCTCACACTGGGCATCACCATTACACCATGCTTGAAGAAGATGCGCCTTGAACGGGTCATAACCGGTTAATCATATTCTCAGTTGTATAGTCATTCTCTTTTGCAAGTCGGCCATGTCAGCGTTGGCCTGTTGGAATGACATCCCCACCCTTATGAAGCCTGGCGTCACGATGCGCTTCATTGTGAATTAGACAGACACCTCACGAATTCAGCATGCAGCGAATGGCCTGCCTGCATTACATTTTCAATCAATGAAAATTAAGTTCCTATGATGCAGTCACTTGTGTGATAAATAACTTCTCCAGATTAGCAACTACGAATATAAGAAAAGCGAAAATAGATAAAAAGTCATTAGGGTTTCTGTTGAAGAAAGCATCCATGGCATGGTTGAGTAAGAAAAATGCCTAAAAAATGAAGGCCAAAATTTGCAGTGCTGGGCTCCACAAGTCTGGGATGATCGTTCTCTATTTGGGGCTGGTTTATGAGCCATGCTTTGCTGATTGCTCAATTCAAGCATTTAAAATTTCTTTTGTTGAAGCACTAAAACTAATTCCTCCAGGAAATAAAAGGTGGCCAAAAATTCGAAATCATCTCATGGAATGTAAGATGAATACTGAATTGCAATGAGTGATCAGCATAAATCATTTATCTTCAATAACATCAGTGCCAAGGATAAACAGCCCGTCCTTAACTTTCAATTCTTACCAGAGTGTTTAGATAAACACAGCCAAGGATGAAAATGACAACAAGAACAAAAATAATAACAGAACTAACCTTGTAAGCAATTATGTGTGCAACTGGAAGGCCTTGAGAACCATTTTGTGCAAAAACAGAAAGGTCCCCAATAAGATCCAAAACCTTGTGCCGGCAAGGTTCATCTTGGAATCGCAGTGGATTCAACCAACCTGTATTAGCACTGCAGAAGGGTAATGGAAAAGGGAACCAAAAAAAAAGGAAAAAGGAAAAGAAAAAGAAACAATCAATTGCCAAGTAAAAAAATCAGATTATACAGATAATCAGATGGTCCAAATTTCAAATTTGGATACTAATACTGAACAAGTTCCAGTATTTGCAGATTACTTCATACACATCGCCATTTCAGCCATACAAGTTCTTGACAAAGGTGGAAGGTATGGTATGATGGTCGTGCCCATTTAGGCAAACAATGCATCTTTTATAGTAAAAGATTAATGTTAACATGTTGTAATAATTCTTAAAAGCACAAAGAAGCAGGGGTCAATTTCAGCATGCGGGTCAGGCAAAAATAGAGTTTGCTACAGATTGGAAGAATAGGAACCTGGGAAGTGGGAGTGGGAGTGCAAAAGATGCCTTGGATCTAGAAGATTCCAGCAACTACTCAGTTTGGAGTCAGTACCATTTTACAGAGAATTCCCAGGGGTTGTTGCCCAGTAGTAAACAGTAGGCATTTAGATTTAGGTTCCATAAATCAAGAAGGAAAAAATTGTAAATCTGGAATGCAAAAATGATAATGTAACCCCTAGAGCACATATATCTAGAGTTCCAGTTGCAGATGAACCATCTAACCTGCAAACAATGGCATTTTCTAGAGAACCACCTTGAATGAGTCCAGCCTTTCGTAGTTTCTCAACCTGCCAATAACTGCTCACTGTGATGGATTCATAATTTTGATGTGTCTTTGCACACACACACACACACACACACACACACACACTTGTATATGACAGAAAAGGGTGACCATGAACATGTGAATGGATGTTTACCATCTAGATCTGATGTATAACATATTCAACAACAAAAACATTCACTCTGATTCTAAATAAAGGAAATGGACAAGCCTCATTCTAGGCCATTATACAAGAATAGAAAGTTAAGACAGCAAATGCAAGCAAAAGTTGATAAATACCATAGTGAGAAATAAAGAAGATTTTCATGTTCAAGGCTATATGAACCAAACAAATTAGATTTCATAAGATGGATGAACTGAATTTATGAATTATGCAGCGAATGGCATGGAGTGATGAAACTAATTTCAAACTAAAGTTGGATCCATTATTCATCCCAAGTATGGCAGGACATGCAGTAGAAATGAGCCAAAATTATACAAAACATTCTGAATTGCCAACTAATAAAGGAATAATACATGTCAGACTCTCAGACCAAAATCACATTACCCTTGGCCTTGGTAGCATACTTTTGTCTCTTTTCAAATGCTTCATAATACTTGGTCAAATCAAAAGTCAAAAGTATTGCCAACAAACAAATGCTTGGTTCCAAAGACAAAAGTCCAATGGCTCAATGAAACCTCGAAACGACTTAAATATGCATGTTACTTCAACATTGGTAATTGGCTCTTAAAGAAGCATGCAGTAAACATATGGTTCACAAGCAGCAGCAGCAGCGATGACAACAACAATAGATAAGAAGAACAAGAAGAGGGAGAGGATCACTGTAGTAGCAATAGTAGAAAGAAAGAACAAGAAGAAGAAAAGAAAATGGAGGGAGGATCACATGGCGACTTAGTTATGGATTGTATGGCTGACAACATTTTATCCTCTCACATGCTGCCTATTTGTCTAGGGATGCAATAATGAGATCTTTAATTTGTGGTCTTGCTGTCATGTAAACCTAGTATTCTGCTTCCATGCTTCACTTTGCCACAGTTTTCAGTCTTTTAGGGCTCATTTAGATGTGGTAATTGCACACTTGAAACTTTATATGCACTGTCTTTGGGCTTGCATTTCATTGAGAGAGTATCTCGCAAATGAAATTGTACTTAATAACCAATATAACAGGAAGTGGCTAGCAATCGGTAGAACTGAAGCAAGCAAACCCTAAACTAAATAAAGAATTGTCAAATGCATTGACAATGATAAGGAGCGGCAATAGAGAAAACTACAAGTATAAAGAATGGACAAAAATTAACCTCCTCATAGATTCCAAATGTTCTTGCAGAAGCAATTTCCTTCAAATAGACAGATTTATCCATAGGAAAGCAAGAGAACCACTGCCTACCAATGGCAGGCACCTGAAAAAGAAAAAATAGAATGAGAACCTCTAGAAGTCTACAACACGTACAATACTAGTCACGTTCAACACACCATTCATATTTAGTTTACATCCATCAAGTTCTTGTATTTGATGAAGAGATGAGGAGATGATGCAGAATCCATTTCCAATCAAAATCATGAATGTTTGGGCAATTTTTATTCAGTCCAAGGCAAAATGGCACAGCATTTAGTAACTTCCATACATGACAACGAACTGGTCAATTCAATTACTCTTGCAACACACATAACAAGTCCTCTTGAAGAGAAACAACTATGATTGTTCACCATAGAGTGAATGAGCATTGTTTCACTGACCTCAAAATTTAGAGAAAGCAAATTAGTAATGAGCATAGTTCTAAAAATAGTTGTCTAGACTTGATATTCAGCTAAGTCAACTCAATTTTGCAAAGATATAAAGTCACTTGAAAAGACTCACCTAGCAGAGTTGGCCAATATGTGAAGCCTGTGGAGGATCACAGTTGTTACTCGACAACTGTATTTTGTTCAGAAAAATAATTATGGGATATTATCGTTGGATTGAATTACAACAGCAACTATGAATCACAATCCACCCACCATGCATCACTATAATTGCCAATTCTTAGTTTCTTATTGCAGCAGATTAATTTCCAAATCAAATACTCACATTTTTAGCAAAATATGACAACTCCCACACAGTAAAAAGAAATAAAACAGCCTTTACCTGTGGAAAGTCTATTCCATAGGTGACTTGGACCTTTGGAGAAGGGAAGGCAGCTACAAAAGAATCATTCTTCCACACATGCACTGGTTTACTAAGAAAAGGTGCCAATTTATCCATGGTATTACCATCATAACCCTTTGCATCACATAAACCAGCTTCTTCTATTGCCTCTAGCCACTCTTTTGCTGACCCATCCAACAAAGGAACCTGCATCGCAATTATCATATGCATTCATTGTTCTTCCAGCGCAATTTCATATTTCAACAACTGACCTCCCCATCTTGATTGATTAAATGCGTTTCTTAGGAGTTACAACATGCAACTGAAAAGTTATCTAGCATAGTTTTTTGGAAGCAATGCCCTTTGTTTTTAATTAAAAAGAAACAAAAACAAAGAAATTATCCCCAACCCAAGCAGAAGTAAAAGGGAAAGACAGAACAAAAGGAGAACTGGTGACACGATTTCGACGGAGCTGTTCATGACAATTTCATGGCATTGAAAAAAGTGAAATCATCATAAAAGCCTACCACAACTAATTCTGTCAGTCATGTACTTGTGTTGCCCATTGTCATCTTCAGAAAATTAATGAATCAACCCAGCAAACTCCACATTGTAAAAGACTTCCCAGAAAAATGGATTCCCAAAGGGTAAGTTTGAATGGATGGGAAGGGGAGAAAAGTTTTTCTCCCTTTTCCACCTCATTTAATGTGATGTGATTTTTAATTACTTAATGATGATATTTTTTCTTATTATTACATACATTTTCAACCATCATCCTCATTTTTTCATTTAACCAGTTCATCTATTTTATCTTTATTTACTTTATTTCCAATAATTACCTCACATCATTTCATCATTTTTCTTCTACTTTTTCAGATTTCATTTTTTCCATGTCTTTTTTCATCTACGCAAAGTGACCCTAAAACTTCAAGGGCATCGAAACTACAATGCTTCGAGCAGATTGATTGAAACTCTAATAGTGAAATGAAAGACCTCGATGGAGAAACATACCTCGCCATTTCATAAGTTAATAAAGTAGCATTACTTTATCATTTCATAGGGAATTTCATAAAGTAGCATGGCCGGAATTTGAATTATGCACATACTTCATATGATCTCCAAGGTCAGAATAGAACTTACGTAAATATAATTCTAACTCGTGATAGAGCCCTATCGTAAAAATCTGAATTGTGCATTTGTTTGTATATTCTTTTAAATCTCTACTTTTTAGAAACATTTCTCCGTCTATGCCAAGAAAATACTCTACAAAAGAAAGGCGACATGAGAAATAATAGCAAAATAATAAAAAAAAGCAGATTTGGGTAATTTATTACCAAAAATGTGGGGAATTTCTACCTCGTTTCCTCCAACAATCTCGATTCCACAGTTGTCGATGCCGGCAGCTTCCAGAGCCGAAAGCAGGTGTTCAACTGTCTTGATCTTATCTCCTCCTTCCCCTTTACCAAGCATTGTACAGAGAGGCGATTCCATTACACAATTTATCGATGCGGGGATTCTGGTCCGTCGTTCATCTCCATAGATGAAAAATCTCCCTTCTCCCGCCATCGCCGGGAAAAGCTTGACGGTGGACGATGCAGCAGAGTGGAGTCCAGTCCCCGATCGGGAGATCTCAGCCGCCAAGGTCTGCTGGAGTTTCCCCGTCTGCAGTTAAAGAGAGACATCTGTGAGAGAGAAAGAGAGAGTTGAAGAGGAAGAGGGGTGGAGGGGGGGAAATATGCACCGGTTCCCATGAGATGGTTGAGAGACTTCGCATCGTGTTGAAAAGGCGGCGAGAAAGCATCGGTGCGGTCCTCGCGGAGATGAACGGTAGTTTTCACTTTTCAATCTGCTCTGCGTTTGGAGTTTCAAGCACGCTGAGTTGACTCGGAAAATGGGAGCGTATTTAAACTGAAGGTGACGAACGGGTTCGCTTGTGCACCGAAACAAGCTCGCGTGTTAACGGTTGCTGCTGCTGAAAGATGCAGTAGCTTCTGCCGTGGTGGGCTGATCGCCGGTTAACCGCCAGGGCTGGCTTGATTCGGCTGGAGGTTATTGACTCGTTGCGAGCGGATTGAAGTCCAATAAATATAAATTATTTGGTAAGGGTATAGAAAAATTGTAATAGCCTCAACCCTAGTCAAGATAAAGTATTATCCAATTTGGGCCTATCAGATCCGTTGGCACGCGGAGCCTGCATGATTTTGCTCATTTAAGCCTACTCTTTTGATCCATAAAGCGTATCGCTATGACTTGGGTATTCTTAGGATCTCTTTCACTATACATCCAATGCAAGCTCTCCACATTTGCTCACATGACAATGACCACAAAGTGGCTCTGATATTATTTATAACACGTACAACTCTAACCAATATGAAATATTGTCTGTTTTGGATCCATCAGATCCCTTTGATTTACAGAGTCTGCATGATTTTACCCATTTAGACATACTCTTTTAGCTCAAAAGATACCTCACAATACCTTGATATTCCCAAAATCTCTTTCATCATACATCCAATGCAAGCTTTCTACATTTGCTCACATGATAGTAGTCAGAGAGTGACTCTAATACCATTTATAATAACCCTAGCTCTAGTCAATGTGAAGTATTGTCTACTTTTGATCAACAAAATCCCGTTAGTATGCAGAACCCACATGATTTTACCCATTTAGGCTTACTCTTCTGACCCTAAATACGCCTTACAATGACTTGTCACAACTCGGACTCGAACTTTTAATCTCAAACCATGTTGGTTTTGAAATAAACTCTAATATCAACTACAATTAGAAGAGTAAAACCTAAATGGATAAAACCGTGCAAGATTTACATGCCAGCGAGATCTGATGGACCTAAAGTGAACAATGCTTCACATTAACTATAGTTTGAAGTGTTACAAAAATAGTTTAAATTTGTTAAATTGGGTTTGTTACAACTATGACTGAAATGATATATATATATAAGAGAACAATATAAGATTTGGAATAATAGATGACAATAATAAAGAAAACAAGTGTTGAATAATTGAGATTTTTAATCACTGGAAGGTGCTGAGCAGAAAATGAAAAACTGAGTCCACCCATGTTTTCTCGGACGCGGGCTAGAGAAGGCCACTCCACCTGGAGGTTGAGCCGATGATAGAAATAGGCTTTCCATTGCATCTAATAAGATTCTTTTTTTTTTTTTCGTAATTAAAGTCATCACAAGAAGAATTACAGCCATTGGTTTTCTATAAAAAGATGACACTCAAACCAACAATGTGGACATTATAGGTGTTATATTCACAATAATATTATTTAAATTGTAAATTAGATCCATATATTAGTTTAAAATAAATATTTATATTCATCTTCAACAAACATAGCAATATAATATTCACGCGACTGGTATCAATTTAATAAATAGATATTTTGATGTTTCTATTCCTACAGATCACACGAACTAATAAATATCCTTGGGTTTTAAACCCTCGTAATATTAAATTTTGAATATAGTAAAATAAATGATTTAAATTTTACGAAAACAGTACGTGTAGCCATTCTCCCAGCCACCTCCACTTGTCAGGTTGAGCTGTCTATTTGATCCTCTTTCCATGAGCCTTAACTCGAAGTCTCCGATAATTACAATTCTATATTCTCTCCAGAGCATTGGTGAGAAGTCCATGGCAATATTATCATATTTTTTGTAATATGTTTAGTCAATTAGCTATTTTAACTTCTTATAATTAATTTAATATAAATATTTAAATAATCTATATTTTCAATTGAAACTGGGGATTCAAAATCCACGCAAATGATATTGATAGGGTTAGCATTGTGCCCAAACTTTGGGAAAAAAAAATCGAATTTGTGATTATCGTTAAACATCGTGATTGTACCGGATGGCCCCATTTGTGCACAGGGTGTAATTTGGGTCAGTTTGGATTGGGTTAAAGTTAATTAAACCACAAATTAAATTAGAAAATCTCTATCTATATTACTGCCATCGCTAACCCAACTTAAATAAATGGAATTGTGTTCGGCTTAATTTATTCAACTATTTTTTTTGATCCATCCAATTCCAACCCACCAAAATGGGGTTCGACCAATCACATTTGAGTTGAACCCAACCAAAAGTCGCACTCAAGTCAAAGCAGGTCAATTTTTTGAACGGACGGGCCAGATAGGCAGATATTGACAACACGCCCATGATAGAATAATCCAACCAACCCTTTCGGCTATAATGAACTGTCGACTTTGGCGCCTTCCGGCACGCTTTTCCTTTGAACAATTGTACACCCGCCAATGCAAAACGGTGAAATCTGAAACCGTACTACAACGGTCTACCGAAGTCGATTACTCCCGAATCATTTACGCGATGCATTCGGATGATCAAAGCCCTTGAGAATATCCCTTATCTTCGAAACATCACCATATCGACTTCCATTGAAATATCAGAACATATCAATCGATCCAAATATAAATTCAACCACGGAAAATAGCTTATGTTCAAACTCAACAAACGACGGGGGTCATCTTTAAACGAGATCTGATTCGTAGATGTTAACATATACATTGAATCAACCTTATCAAACTGTTCTTATATAAAGAACGGCACGCTGACCGCTGCGGACCGTGATAACATTTCGGTAGATCTCTGGACCGGCTATCTTCATTTCCTGATTCCCCGCTGCGAAAAATAGCGAAGAGAAAGTAAGCAGCCCTAAGCCCTCTCAAAACCCCAGCTCTGCAAATCCCCGACTCGCGCGTCGTCTATCAGCCTCTTTTCTGTTCTATCTCAATCCCTTCCCTCCATCTTTGAAATTCTTCCTCAATGTCGTGGGAAGATGAGACCGTTGGCCCTGACGTCGCCACCGCCGGCCGTCTCGTCAGCGATCGCATTAGCAGAGATGTCGCTGCTCAGCTCGATCTTGAAGAAGCTCTAGAGGCTTCCAGATACGCCAGCCATCCGTACTCATCCCATCCAAAAGAGGTAAGGAGAACATTCCCTGACTGAAGTTGAAAGCTTTACATGGGTATCTGCCAGTTCCCGTTCCATCTCCACATGCATTTGCCGGCTGCATGCCTGTGCGTTGGGTGGAAGAGGATCAGTACAAAACATCCAATGTGTTCGGCATGCAGTGGATTGGGGGCTTTCCCCGATGTCGTGCTGTGAATTCTTGCTGTATTGGCATCTGTGAACTCCTTTTAGATATTCCATGTCTGAGGAGAGGAGAACAATTAGGGTTTCCCAAATCGAATTTTCCACGCTAGACTAGTCATTCTGGCAAACGTGGCCTGATTTGGGTGGGTGAAGCTGCACGTGCTTCCTGTATGTACGAGTGGGCACGTTTGGAAGCAACTCACACTTGATTCCAGTATTTGGAATTTCATTGTGGGTTTCATGTGGGATCACGCATCATGAACTGTGTCAGAAGGCAATGGTACGCAGTGGGTGGTTGGCAAAAATTTGGGTGCATCTGGATGCATTTCCCCATACAGGATGAATGATGGCATGAATGCTGCCACCAAACTCTGGCAACTGGCAAGATATGTACGTGTTTTAAATTAATCAGAAAGCACAGTTGAGTGAAAAATACACTTCTAATGCAGCAGACCTTCCCCCAACTAAATTTATGAAATCTTGGCTATTTCTACCTTGATAAAGTTGTTATCATGTTAATTTACTACGAAGTTCCTACAAGTATTGATTTCTGCATTGCAGTGGCCTCCTTTAGTTGAAGCAGTTGATACACGAGGATTGCCTTCTGTACTTATTGAAAGATATAATGCATCTGGCGGGGAAGGAACTGCATTATGTGGAATTTTTCCTGAGATACGCAGGGCATGGGCTTCAGTGGACAATTCATTGTTTCTTTGGCGCTTTGATAAGTGGTGAGTTCCGATGTTTGGCAAATTCTTTTTTTTTCTCTTCACGTGGCCCACCCTCAGAGGCATGTAGATCTTCCCATGATCTTCAGGTCTTAAAACAGCCTTCCAAGATGCTGGAGCTTTGGAAAAACTACTTATCAAATCTTGAAAGACTTCCTAATTCCTTCATTTACAAGGGAAAAGGTTCCCAATCCCATATTCATTTCTGTTTTTTTTCTTTTTTCTTTTTTCCTTCGCTGTTTGTTTACTCATTGGACCATATACATTTTAGATTCTTCACTAAGCACAAGCCCTTTATTGTACAATTTATACCATAGGTTCCTAACGTGAATTTGTAGTCATGATGAGTCTGTGTAAGGCCTACTTGGATAGGTTTAGTAGTCTTTACACCTGCTAATCTGTTACACATCCTGCCCTTTTACTTATATCCAAATATGGGTAAACATTACCCTCCACATCCCTTTCTTTTTCATTACTACCCCTACTTTCTAATCATTGTTTCTATCTTTTCAATCATTTTACCTATACATTCCTCCTAAGCCTATGCAAATGCATTATTACCCTACTTCTTCAAACAATTATAATGTGATTTTGTCTATATTGTCTATTATGCTACATTTATCATGCTATGTATCTTTTCTGTTTTCTATTGTCTTTTAGGGCCTGTTCGGCCTGGAGGTGAAAACCGCAGAACTTTCATTCTGCCAAACCGCACTTTTTTAGCCTTTGGCGATGGGGTGAAGCACATTTGAAACACCTACCAAACATTCATAAAAACTGCGGAAGCACTTTTGAGGGCTTGAAAGTGCTTTCATGCTGTGTAAACGCAGGGCCAAACAGGCCCTTGCATTACTCATCTCCCATTACACCAATCCAAATAGGGCCAAGTCTTTGTGCTTTGATATTCATCAAACCTTGCCGCCTTTATCTTCTAATCATACTATTCTCCTTTTGAAGTATAATTTCCTCATACATATGAAGTGATTACCCATAGTGTGGTATCCATCTTGTTTTGTTGCTTTTGAACATTTATGCTATTATCCTTTGCATAGGGATGGTCAATGCCCAGAGTACGGTGTCGAAGAGCAAGCTATTTGTGCTGTTGGCCTTGCAAAATCTAAGCCAGGCATTTTTGTGGGAGCCATTCAGCATCTTTTGGTGTTAGCCACTCCTGTTGAGGTAGAAACTTTTGTTTGCTTCTTCTATCTATCCATCCATTTATATATTTCTCTTATTTCATGGATGTTTAGATCTTTAGGTAGAGCGTTGGAATTTCAGCTAGGTTTTTTAGATATGTAAGTTCTAACTAAACATTGAAGTTGTAGTCGACAGCATTTATTCTTATTTTGGTTAGCATGTCTTGTTTTCATTCTTTCCTTATCATTCGCCTGAGAAAATACAGGCCTTTGGATATGCATTGAATCAAATATGGATATAGCGACTGGGTATAAGGTGCTCACAAGAATTCGGCGTATAAAATTGGCGTGCTAATGGATAAGTTCTCCATTAGGTCATGTAATATTTTTTCTTCGTTAGGTCATGCAATATTTTCTCTGTCCTTCTACTAGTATCTTGTAGAACAATCTCGTGTCTAGATAAGACTTTATGCCATTCTATCCTCTTTTGGTGACTAGAATATACTTTGCTTTGAATTATTTGGGCACATTAGGTTTTGATACCTTGGGGTGAAATTTTGAATTTTGAGATGCATTTCTTTGATGTTGGGATTTAAAACCCTATTTTGAATCACTTCTTGTTATTAGGAGATTGCTTCTTAGAGAAGAAAATGTTAATTTCTAGAGTCACAAAATGGTCCTCCAAAAGCTCAAATGTTTTATGCATATTCTTAAACATAAGAGGAAAAGGATTCAATGAAGAGAAGCTGAAACTTCTCAAGAAAATGTTTTATTTGGACCAACCATTGTGCTTGTGTGTCTAAATGTTGGACTTAGCACTACTCATTTAACCAAAATACCAAAAATCATTTTGGATGCAGATCTAGGTGGGCAATATGAATGCAAAATGTATAACATCTGCGGAGAAGATAAAAAAATTACTTGCAATATGAGAAGCTTTTGATTTAAATGTACATTCATTCTTATTTCTTTCCACGCTATGGTCCACTTGGTCTAATTGTTAGAATGATTTTTGTTTTGTTGAATAAACAATGATGCCGAGCTGATGGTCAAAGTGTAATTGATACAAGCATCATGGTAGTTAACCAAAATATGCTCTTGAAATGTTTATTTAGAAATGTTTTCATTGGATCATTTCTGATTTACATGCTTTGGCAAAACACGTTTTTGAAAAGTTTTTATACACAGTTCCATTGGAATTGGATAATTTCTAATATGCATTTCTGTGCATGTGTGAACATTTGGGTGGGTGAGTGAGAGTGGGCATGCAAGGTTTTGTGTTTGCATTGTTTGTGCGTGCAAGCATGTGTGTCTCTGTGGTTTGGTGGGAAACCATGTGTGTTTGTGTGTATGCATATGAATGCATACATTTGCACGTATGCACGCTTGTGTCTATGCTCGTGGGTTGCATGGGTGGGTGCATTTCTTTATACACTAAAAGTCTAAACCTTGTTTTCGTTTTTTTTTTTTTTTTTTTTTTTTTTGGGTGGGGGGTGGGGTGGTAAACTTCCACAGCATGTTGGAAATGAAGCATTCACATACACTAAAAGTCCTAACATCATACAAAGCAATTTAACAATTTATTTACAGTTAAAATGCACCTTCCTCCTAGGCTGGAACTCCCTGTCAACTTCCTTCGACAAAATCCTTCCTTGCCAAGATATGCCAAGCATCTTCAAGGCTGATCTCCTATCTCTACAATTTATTCCTTTTTCGGATCACTGGAAGTGGTAAATTTAATTAAAAAAGCATCCAGTTAAAGGTGGTAATGCACAAGGCAGTTGATTGGTGGCTTCCAGTTTGTGTTTCCTCAAGGCCATGTACTTAATTTTGGGCATTGATAGAGGATAGATAGGAGTAACTGAAGCCCTAAGGAGAGCTTTTGGGGCCAGTCGATGAAAGGAGTAGATCGATGGCACCAGTGTGGGCTACAGATGTTGAACTACCTGTGGTGATTGTGGAACATTTCAAAAGAAGTTGATACTTGGGCAAAAATCTATGGTTTCATTTCCTTTCAGGTGAGAGGTAGGTGAACAATATGGCAATGATCTGGCAAAGAAAGGAGTAAGGATATTTTAGAGAAGGGGCTGGGGGTTTGGATGGGTGCAAATAAAAAATAAAAATTAAACAAATGAAATTTAAATTGAAAGATGTTAAATGGACTTAATATTGTTGAGGCACATGGCCCCAAGAATTGTTCAAGTCTGATTGATTTAGGGCGTGTTTGGGAATAAGGAAAAGAGGTGTGAAAAAAAGAACTTGGAAAAGTAAGGGAAATGATGTGATGTAATAGGGGGTAATGATTAAAAATAAAGTGAATAAAGATAAAATTAGTAGGCTTTTGTATGAAAAGATGGTAAATAATGATTGAAAATATAGGTAGTAATGAGGAAAAGTGAGGTTGTTAGGTACTTAATGTGTCAAATCACACCAAAATATGTGAAAAAGGTGGTGAACAACTTTTCCGCTCTCTTTTCCTCATTACCAAACACACCATTAGTTTCCAGCAATTAAGGAATGATTTTGCGGTTACTAATACATTGTTGTGTTTTCTAGCTGATTCTTGTTGGATTATGCTGCACTGGAAGGGGAGATGGAACAGATCCATATGCAGAGCTTTCCTTGCAGCCCTTGCCTGAGTATACAATACCTTCTGATGGAATCACCATGACCTGCATTACATGTACAGAAAAGGGTCATATTTTCCTTGCTGGCCGTGATGGACATATTTATGAGCTGCAGTATACTACTGGCTCGGGCTGGCATAAACGTTGTCGTAAAGTTTGCCTCACAACGGGTTTAGGTAGTCTTATTTCAAGGTATGCTGGCCTGTTTTTCAACAATTTCATTACTTTCATTGTTATTCTTTCTGTTATTCTTTCTTGTTTTAAGGCTTCTGTTGTGGTTTCAGGTGGGTCCTACCAAATGTCTTTAAATTTGGGGCCATTGATCCAATTGTTGAGATGGCAGTTGACAATGAAAGGCATATTCTATATGCACGGACGGAAGATATGAAAGTTCAGGTGTTTGATCTAGGCATAAATGGTGATGGCCCACTAAAGAGAATTGCTGAAGAGAGGAATTTGATTGATCAGAGGGACAGTCAATATGGAGTTCGGCGATCTGGGGGGTCAAGGGCACATTCTCGGACAGCAAAGCCATCTATTGTTTGTATAGCACCTTTATCCACACTGGAATCAAAATGGCTACACCTTGTTGCTGTTTTATCTGATGGGAGACGAGTTTACCTTTCCACTGCTCCATCTGGTGGGAATAACAGCTCTGTGGGAGGCTTGACTGGATTAAGCAATTCTCACCAAAGGCCATGCTGCCTAAAAGCAGTAACAATCAGGCCCTCACCACCCTTTGGAGTTGGAGGTGGGCTTACTTATGGATCTGTGGCTGGTAGACCACAGACTGATGACCTGACCTTGAAGATAGAAACGGCCTACTATTCTGTTGGTACTCTTGTTCTTTCTGATTCCTCTCCCCCTACCATGTCCTCTCTTTTGATAGTGAATAGGGATTCTAGTGCACAATCATCTACCTCTGGTAATTTTGGAATGACCACAAGAAGTTCCCGAGCTTTGCGGGAATCAGTATCATCCCTGCCCATAGAGGGCCGAATGCTGTGTGTTGCCGATGTTTTGCCTCTTCCAGATGTGACTGCTGCTGTTCAGTCATTGTATTCAGATGCAGAATCTTGTGTATTTGAAGGCTTGCAGGAGCCCTGTGAAAAAGCAACCGTCAAACTTTGGGCTAGAGGGGACCTGGCGACTCAACATATCTTACCAAGGAGGAGAGTTGTTGCATTCAGTACCATGGGTATGATGGAAGTTGTTTTCAACAGACCAGTGGACATTTTGCAGAGGTTGTTAGAATCCAGTTCTCCAAGATCGGTTTTAGAAGATTTCTTTAATCGTTTTGGAGCTGGGGAGGCTGCTGCAATGTGTTTGTTGCTTGCTGCAAAGCTGGTTTATGTAGAAGAAAGCCTTATAAGCAACACTGTTGCTGAAAAAGCAGCTGAAGCATTTGAGGATCCAAGAATTGTTGGGATGCCTCAACTTGATGGTGGCAGTGCATTGGCAAACACCAGAACTCCTCCTGGGGGCTTCAGCATGGGTCAGGTTGTTCAAGAGGCTGAGCCTGTTTTTTCAGGTGCCCATGAAGGTCTTTACTTGTGCTCATCAAGGTTGCTATTCCCAATCTGGGAGCTTCCCGTTATGATTGTAAAAGGAGAAGTTGGTTCTGACGGTGGACCTGAAAAAGGGGTGGTTGTCTGTAGACTTTCTGTTGGGGCAATGCAAATTATGGAAGGCAAGATTCGTTCCTTAGAGCAATTTTTGAGGTCTAGAAGAAACCAGAGAAGGGGGCTTTATGGTTGTGTGGCTGGCATGGGAGATGTAACTGGCTCTATTTTGTATGGAACTAGTTCTGATTTAGGGGCTGGGGATCGCAGTATGGTGAAGAATTTGTTTGGGAATTATTCTCAAAATATGGAGTCAAGTAACAGAGTTGCATCTAATAAAAGACAACGACTTCCATACACCCCTACAGAATTGGCTGCCATGGAGGTAACTGAATGGTTCTTGGGCTTCCTAGTGGT
>JAYJMB010055033.1:0-27953 GCA_036873735.1 Pouteria campechiana
ACTACATTAATTGCATTTTTCTTAAGTAAATGAAAATCTAGAATTATTATTTTCTCATTATGTACTTATGTAAGAATTAAATCATATTAAAATATTCAATTTCAAATAATTAATATAATTTGTATCATATAAATAGATTTGAATAACCTTATAGAAAATAAAAAAGTAAAAATACATCTCCATTAAATATTTGATTAAAATATGGTCTTTTGTCATAGATTTAATATAGTGATATTTTTAATATTTTATATTTTATAAGGATGATTAAATCCATTAAAATTAAATAATTTAGCATAATTTAATCTCTAAATAGGCTAAATCTTAAAATGTTAATGATTTAGTACTTGTGGAAAAATGTGATAATTATTACAAATTTTAATCAATTATTTATATATAAAAATAAAAGAATATTCATTGTTTTAATTTCTTTATGTAATAAGTAGGTCTCATTTGTAAAAATAGCAATACCCCTAACCCACACCAAGGGTGCAAATATAATATAACTATTTTAGAATAGATATTATTATTTGCAATTTCTTATAAATTATATTACATATAACTAATTAACTAAAACAGTCACTTATCATTTTTAATTTTTTATTTATTAATTGAATAAAGAATTAAAATCATTATCTTCTCATGATGTACATGTTTAATGATTAAAATATATTAAAATATATAATTTGAAGCATTGACTAAAATTTATGTTAAATTAATGGATTCGAACAACCTTAAACTTATAAAGCATAACAAATTAAAAATTACTCTACATCAAATATATGATCAAGATCTAATCCTTGTTGTAGAATTAATATCGTGATATTTTTTAATATTTCATACTTTACAAGAAACATCAAATGTATTAGTTTAAGATAAATTAACATAATTATTTAAAATTAAATAACCTAGCATGATTTAATCTCTGAATAAGTTAAATCTTAAGAAAATAATAATTTTAATGCTTTATTCATTTGAAAAGCAAGAAAATGCTATAACTATTGTTTTATTATAAATTAATAATATATAAAAATAAAAAATATTATTAGGTGTTTTGATTTGGTTACCACATCACTAAGTAATACTCGCAACATTCATGGTGCCACCTCTAAAATTCAAACACATCCAACGACCAATTGGTTTTAGCGTGTAATTCAAATTCTCATGACATTTTATTTCGAATCCTGCGAATATCCCATATTGCAGTAAAATACCTCACACGCGTGACATTAGTGAACGCGGTGTTCTCCTATTCGTACGCATGAGGTGATCCGGACTCAGGGAGAGAGTGGGCCAACGAAGACCTTCGTAAATGCAATCGACTTCTTCGCGCCAAAAATACAGTTTCTCCTCTTCCCAACTTACCAAGTCTCTCCCTCTTCCAATCTTCTGCCTCCTTCAACCATCGTCTACGGTTCAAATTCAATCTCTTGAGAAGCCTTGGTTTGTCAGCGAGAACTCCCAAGAAGTCAATCTCTCAGGACTTCTGTTCTTTTATCTGTGCAGGTAAAAACCGCCGTGTCAAGAAAGATGTATTCAACTTACAGAGTTTCTTTCGTTTGCCATCTTTCTCATCTAGAATTTGAAAAATCCAATTAACGCATGGAGCATCCTGAGCTAGTTCTGCGCGTATTATTTACTGTTTCTACCTCTTTTTCGTTAGAATCTTTTGAAGCCTTGATAACCAAATTGAGGAATTCATGAGCCAGTTGCATGGTTTTCGTTTCTTGTTCTTTTTTATGGTAAAAGATTTAAAGCTATTAATTTACTTCGTTTTATGATCTTGATAGAATTTGAAAAACCAACTTCCAAATGGAGCCTTAGAAGCTGCTTTCCAAATTTGCACTGCATAATCTAACCGTTCTGGTTTTCTTGGGTTTCTTTTGAAATCTAGATTGTCAAAATGGGAGTTATTGATCTTAATTCATCGTTTTATATTTGTTTGGGGAAGTATTTCATTCGATACCATGGCTTATTGTTTTTTAGTTGCATCGAGTATGACTTCTGTAGTTCGGTTTCACTTTTTGTACCATTTATCAGATGGGGCTAACAAGAGCAATTCACGCCTCCCAAACATCATGATTCCTGACTTGTTAAAAAGAATTACCAGCGGTTTTTGTTCAAGAGATAATGAAAAAGATGGATGGATCAGATCATTGATTACAAGCCTTCTCTGTTACTAATAGCCACCAACATTTTAGTGGTTCAGACCATTAATTACTACTTGGATTCATGGTTCAACACAATCATGTTTCAAACTTTTTCATAGTTATCAATCTTCTTGCCTTACATAATAGGCCAATTCAGAATTGTGTTTTGATTTCACCCCGTATTCTTTGATTGGAGTTTGGGTATTCAGTTCCTGCAATGTGGCACTAACCTGATTAGCAGCTTGGTTTATCTCAATGTGAGGCCATGAGCTGATTTCATTGTTGAGAGTTCCAAAATATTCAAAACAACGCTAATAATGTGCTTTGATGCAATGTTGAATCAACCTGCAATTTAAGGACAAAAATCCACGCTATTGATTTATAGAACTATCTCTTGTTTCTGTAAACTCTGCTTAATTTAGTTTTGAATGTTTGCAATTTAATCCACTATGCATCCAAACACGGCCTAAACTTTCAAGACTATGGATACCAATGCAAGGCAAGAAGCATTAGAATGACTTGAAAACAATGATGGCTGATATAAGATCTATTAGCAATTTTTCTTTGATTCTCTAGCTGCTGCAGTTTTAGCATTTTTTCAGGAGGCAGAGATTTCCTAGGCGACTCTTTGATTCCTTGATGAAAATTCAAAATGGGTGATCCCAAGGATATCACTGGCTCCAGCTTCGTTAGAAATGAAGCACAAGAACCAAGAAATCTACATGATATGAATGATCCTGATTGCTTATTGCCTTCAGGCCATACTACTCATCGTGCTCCAATGCGCCAGATTCCTAGCAAGGGAGGCAATGCCTCTGCCATTACTTCACAATTTACTGGAGCAATCCCACATAACAATGCCGGATCAGGAACTTGTCTTCAGAAAATCCAACCTAATGCAAGTCTACGGCCTCCGCAGATGCTTCCAAGTCATGTTCAACTCAATAATCTCGATGGCTTATTCACAAACAGGCACCAACGTGAGTTGCCTTCAAGCCAAACAGCTCATCTTGCTCGAATGCCCCAGATTCTTAGGGAGGGAGGCAATACCTCTAGAGTTAATTCACCAATTGCTAGAGCAGTTCCACATAACAATGTCAGAGCAAGGGCTGCTTCTCTAAAAAGCTCACAGAAGTCAATTATACGGCCTGCACGGATGATACCAAGTCATTTTCAGCCTCAACAACCTACAATGTCAAGTAATGGTGGTAATGCTATCAGTGAGGTTGGTGAATTCTACAGGTTTCCACCTCATATTCACCAGGAAGAGTTAAATATCAACGGCAATAAATCTCCACGAGTTCTGCTTAACAATCCTGTTATGGGGACTCCTGGTAGTAATACCAGGCCAATAGCAATGCTAGATGCCAACCTCCCTACTGTTCCAATTGGTGGAAATCCAGTAAACCATGGAGGTATCATAGCTGGACGAAACCAATATGTGCCTGGCTTTACAGTCAGCCAAATCCAATGCCGAGGGGGCCGGGGCAGGCCATCCGTGGGTTTAAGAGCCCCAGCGCAACAACCTGGAGGCAGTGCTGCTGTTATGATTCCAAGCAACTGCCATCCGAGAAGTGGAGACAACGAGAGACTCGTCATTGACGCAGAAACCCATAGAAGGCATGAGATTCAAAGAGAAATTCTTATGAAGCGTAGCATGGGTATGATTACGGAGAGAGCTTGTGTTGGACTTCCGGATATTTCTTCAACTCTGCAAGTTTCTGGACAGAATCAGGTGCCAAGGGACCAAATACTACAGCCTAGAGGCAATAATGAGCTGAATGACACAAGTTCAGACTCATTTGAGGATTTTCTACCACCTGGCTATGCTGATTTCAATGAACCAAAACTGCCTGAACAGAACCAGCTTTTGCCAGGGAATATGTACAGCATAGATGGTAATATCTTTTCGCCACAGACAGACAGGCCTGGTGAGTCAAGTTCATCTGGCAGCTCCCTGTTTCCATCGTCAGATATGCAGTTGACTGGCCAAGACACCAAATCATGCATTGATTTTCGAGAGGCTATCTATGATTTACTCAATATACCACCCATCCAACGACATGATGGTGGTTTGTCCAATATTCGTGGCCCAAACGATCCCCTATTCCTGCCCAGCCATAGCAAACAATGCAATGGATTTGCTTCGCCACCGATTGGTGATTTAAGCTATGAAGGGTCGACAGGTCTCGGAAGAAGCCCAGATGGAAGTGATATGGATTCAAATCTTGCAGCATCTAACAGCATTTCAGAGAGTGATCGACCTGGTATGTGTTGATACTCTAGCCCATATATTCAGCCATATCATATTTCCTCGCATCTCCTAAAATAGGAGAATGGAAATTGGCCATTTGCTTGAACTTAAATGTGGTTTATTTGCTTTCTTTCTGTTTGATAGATGTATTGCCCACTTGAGACAGAAAAAAAAAAGGATTTATGGGAGAGACATACTTTACTTTCTGTTGATAACAAGTACCTATGTTTCTATTAAACAAAAATTTCAATGGCATGAGAATATTTAGTCCCAATACAACTGCTCATTTTTTGTGATGTTATTCGATGTGAGCTTGCAGGCAAGTATAATCTATTAGACGAGGGTGAATCTACACCAGGGACCAAAAAGAGAAAATTGAGTGCACCAGCTGAAGAAAGAGCCTCACAGACTCCCCTCGAAGGTTGTAACATACCATCTGCAGTTATGCTTACTAACAGTAAGTGAATTCTTCATTTTAGAAAGTTTGTGCTTGGACCCAAAACTGGATTAGACAGTGGCAAATTAGTTGATTGAGAAGGAAAATGACTAAGTGATATTCCTTAATCAGACAAAGACTACTGCTGATCACTTCCATATTGCATTGACATACGATTTTTTGTCAGTTTAGTTGTGAGATTATCTCAATCCTTTGGTGCAAAATGGTTGACAAATACTTAGGATGATGTCATTTGTTAAGTACAAAAACATGGATTGGTTTTTTTATTGAGTGAGACTTGGCATTTATGTTAATTTAACTGAAGAAATATTTTGATAATTAACTCATTTTCATATTATATTCGGGCTCTTATATTTGTGCCAACAATATGAGTTTTCCAAACAATCGCCCAAATTGGCCAATAAACAGTCTGTTCATCTTTCCTGGGATCAGCTTACATCAAAGATGAACTGTTGCATTTTCTCCTAGTTGAATTGAAAGGGAACTTTGCCTCTCATCTTCATTGAGCCTCATGACTCAACATACTCCTAGTGCAGCCTGCTCAGGTAGAGAGAACCCAAGTTCATGACTTGATCCAACAGAAATATCACACAAGGAAAAAACAAAAGTGGGAAAATATTGAAGGGATGAAAATCAAAACAAGGATTGGAAATGTCTTGAAACGTCTAGGCTTTCATCCCCAAATGTTGAAATCTTCATTGAACATAATCTTCTTTTTTATTCACTTCCACAAAATGATGTTGACCATAATATCATTTAGCTATATGAATGGTTTGGCCACAATTTTTTTAAAAAATTTTTGGTTCTCAGTCAGTAATTCTTCTCATTCAGTAACTCTATGGTTTTCTATCTTTTCCAGAACTCTCTCCTGCAGCTTCCTCCATGCGGATCCCAGGCAGATGCCACTGCTGTGGGAAGGATATATCCCAACTAAAGTGGCCAAAAGACCCAGTTATAGTCCTTCCATGTTATCATCCTTTTCACGAGGGATGCTTGAGTTTGCTCACCCCTACGGAATCAAATGATATTAAGTGCCCAACATGCAGCAAGTCATGGGCCATCTGTAGCTTATATAGATATATGTTCTGAGGGCAGAGACTGTCTAATATTGGCCAGCAATTCCCAATATAGGCTCACAATCCGGGCGTAAAGATGGTAAGTCAGGTCTTTGTATACGTAAAGTCGTATCTTTGAATTGTTTTTGTACTCCAAATGTGAAAATGCAAAGCCGTATATTTGAGTTGCTGTTGTCGAACTCTCAGTTTGAGGGCAGAATCCAGGTGTAACGATGGTAAATCGGGTCTTTGTATATGTAAAATCGTATCATTGAATTTGTTTTGTACTCCCAACTGTGAAAACGCAAAATTGCTTTTGTCGAGCTCCCAGTTTGAGGGCATTCATAAAAGCTAACATCCTGCCTCAGACATTTGTTAGCACACAGATTTCAGGGACAGCCAATACAGAATTCTCATGTTTTCTATGTTAACCGCACTCATTTTATGACTAACATCAACCCCTATAGATATCACATTGAGAAAATGCTTCTTGCCAACAGACTGGTGAAAAACATGTACACGATAAATAAGATCCACACAAACAACCCATATGGTCTAAACAAGAGATTACACCAGGACCCATCATCAGTCAATTTCAGGATCCAAGACGACCCTATAGTTTCCAAGTCCCCAACACAATGAGACCACATCAAAAGAAAGAGCTTACCTTTCAACTAGGACTACTACTATACAGGAGACCATTAGGAGGACACTCAAATAGACATTATCTCGCTTGGTTATCGCCTTCCTCTGCAATATTGAACAAGAACTGAGGCAAAGATGCAATCCGAGGAAGGTTAAGCAGTAGGTCTCCCACCGACTCTTTCCTTGAAATACCTGGGGCTTGCTGAAAGCCACGGCCATTAGATGCTGTGCTATCACCGGCTGAATCATTTTCAAGAGTTGAGTCGGGCAACCCATTAGGCTGAGCAGAATCGCAATCATCCCCACCTGCGTCTCCCAAATCACAACCAACTTTAGGTTTTTGGTCAGCGGCATCCTTTTGGAGCAAACAGCAGAGGGAATTAACCCTCGACATCAGGGACTGCTCATCAGATGCATGCATGTTCTGAGTATCACTCAATAGGTGTTGTGCTATCTCATTTAGCATCTCCTTGCTCCAGGACCTTTCCTTTCCGAAGAGTGGATTTGGTGAAGTAGCTTGCTCAGAAATGCACTGTCCAATGTGGTTCACCAAATCGCTCATGGACATTGAAGTATGGAGACCAGGAATTTTGAATTGTTCCAGTCGACTAGTTTCCTTCTGCTTTTCAGTTTCACTGCCCCCATTATCTTCAATGGTACATGCCTCCATTACTGCAACAGGATTATGGTACAATTAAACAGCCAAGTCTATGGTACCCCAAGCTTTGGTCAAATGGAATAATGTCATATTAAATAGTAAAATTGTAAAGAAGTTAACACACAGGAGTATGAAATTCAGTGAAAGCTCCAACAACAGAAAAATGAAATTATTTCACAATCTGATTATAGATCCCAAACAGCAGAAAATCACATATTTCATGATCTGATTAGACAAGTACACATCAATTACATTGACTGAGGCATTCACATTAAGGAATTGGAAATCCAAAGACGCATACAAAGAACATAACAAGCCTTAAACAGAAAAACCATGCAACATGCTAACAGAGAACTGCCACAATGAGACATGCAAGACATGAGGAAAGAGCAAAAGGAGGGAAGATCTCAGACTCTGAATGACATCTGGAGGGAACGGGTGTAGATACACACAGAGAAGAGGGTGCATGATTCACACAGAAAACCACATTGGTCATGAGCAAAACATGGTGAGGGTTACATGCATGGAATGTGCTTCAGCAATGGGTTATCAATCTCCCTGGTTTGCATGTTGAGCAGATGTCCAAAAGGATGTGTCAGGTAATCCACCAACCAGACCAACACATCAAACACACTTGAAATAGATATTAATGTAATTAACTTGTTTCAAGAATCGTACCATATATCTTTTATGAGATAATGAAAATCAGAATTTTCCACAATTCAGACAAATTGACACAGTGGTTCTAGAACTCACGTGACCATCAGCCAGACTTTGAAGCTGACCTTAAATAAGATTTCCACCCACATGATGACTTGTGTCAGTGCTAAGTGTTCTTGAATGGCAAAGGTAGTTCAAATTTTGCAGAAACCTCAAGGCTTGAGACTCAGCAGCATTCTCACAGGTCCCTCAGAATGATGTACAAGTACAACCATCAAAAAACAAATAACATATGAAGTTCAAGAAGATACCTGAGCTTGGCGAAGGCGTTCCTCGGGATACAGCTTCTGATGCTTGGCTAACAGGATCTAGTAGCTCACTCACAGAGGAAGATGACTGAGCAGCATGTGGAGATGGTGGGTCTTGCAAACTTGAGAAGGTGGATACATATTCAGTCTTTGGACGATTGAATAGGCATTTCGCTTCATTTTGATCCTCAAATGCAGAAATTCTTGATTCAAAGTATGGTGAATCCAGAGCTACCTCTGGTTGTTGGCTCAGCAGGTTGAGACGAGGATCGCATTGGATTAGTTTCTCAAAATGTTTGCTTAACAAGCCTTGCGGACATTGTAGAAAATGTTTCCTGCAAGCAACAGATTGAAAAAATCATATGGATTTAACTGAATGAATAGCAACACCTGAAAAGCAGAATCTCTGCAAAATGTTTACAGCTTATGACAAGAGAATCTATTATTTTCTGGTGTGAAAAAAATTATCCTGACTGATTTTACACAAAATGTGCAGTAAACAAGGTCGACCGCTATTGCCTGGGACAAGTATAAATGTCAATAATTCAGAACAAATCACTTTCATCCTGTATATCTAACTGCTCATATTGTTTGACAATATAATTACAGTCAGCGTCACAAAGACAGTATGACCTGGCTTTCGTAGTTGTATCTTCAGAATCTTCAGCACAGAACTTGTTCCCAGAATTTTGGCACTAACTGTCACTTCCCCCCATTTCATTTAAATCACTACCTCTTTTGCCTGTTAGTATCAGAATATTCCCCTTTGTGGGTCCAAGATCCACATCTATGAATTGAAGAACTTGACCGGTGTTCGTATTATTGATAAATACCTATTTATTGGTGACCCGGAAAAAAATATATTATTGTTTTTTTTGAAAATTTTACCAGGGAAATAGAAAAAATTAGAAAATTTGAGAAAATTTGAAAGATTTTGGATGAAATCTTGTAATAAATTAAGAAAAATATTTATAATTTTTAGAAAATAATTTTCTTTTTCATAATTTCAAAAAATAATTACTTAAAATTCAAAATAAATTAAAGTAATTAAGAAACATGTAAACATTTAGAGTATAAACATATAATCATCCACCAACATACAACATTGCATAACCAAAGATTATTAGAATTTTTTAAGCACTTAATTACTTTTTAATAATTTTTTATATTTATTACATATAAATTTGTAATAAAAAAATAGTTATATATTGAAATTAGATCTATTTACTTCACACATGTTAGTAAACATATGATATAAATGTGATTAAAAAACACAATCCTGTAAATTATTATTTTTATTTAATTAAAAATTATGGATTAATTAAAAAAACAGTTTGGATAAAAAACAATGCTCAAAATATACAATCATGTTGATATTATTATGATTTAAAGCCTCCAAGTGTTGCATTTGAGGAGAAATTAATTTAGGCTTTTTCCCCAAAAATCCCTTTTTAAAAATAAAAAATGAAAAAATAACTCCAAGATCTATCATCTCAAAAGCATTATCAAACATAGACATTATCAATTTTTGGCTCAATCAAACAATATGAGAAAATTACCTAATTTGTGTGTTCTTCCTCAAATCTTCAAAAAATCCCTAAATCTACCAATGATTATTGTTTAAATCTATTATAATCAGTGCAAAAAATATAATGCAATGCAAAAACAATCAATTTTGAATGCAAAAAATAAAGAAAAAGTGAAAAAATCTCATTATTTGTGTGGAAATATATTCTCCCATACACTCAAAATAATATCCATATTTTCTTCCGATAAATTCGCTATTATCTATGATAAAATCGATATTATCTCCAATAATATCGATATTTATGGGAAACCATAGATAATTTCTTTTTTAATACATTTATTTTAATCCTAGGGACCTAAAACGATATTATCGTCGATAATATAGACAATAATATCAATTTTAAGAACACTGGACCTGACTGATCAACTCTGCAATCAATTAAGCGTAGGTGTTTAATCATTTAAATAAATTGAAACTGTTCTTATTACATGACCATGAGACTTCCCAAATATCAAATTATTGATAAATGGAGGAAGAATATCTTAGTTCAATAAGATATATGCATTCATTAATTCAAGTTGATCAAAGAAAGCAACTATAACTGCAAAACATTAAACACGGTAAACATATAAAATAACAGAAAATTTTCTTTTGAATAACAGCTTTCTTCTTCTTGCCTGCCTTTCTCTTTTGAGTGGCATATCCTCAACAAGATGCTTCCTTACGGCATAATTATCATTTTCAGATGTCTCCCCTGACATGAAATTCTGTCTCGCAGAAATAGGCAACTAGTGGTAGGAGAATGACAAAAAGACAACTTCTCAACATGCTCTTGATGCATACAGATATTGTTATCCACATCTAGTTTTCCGTTGGCAATGCTCATTCTAATATTGACAATCTCAAAATGATTCAAATATTGAAAAGGATTATATTTCTGCACTTTAAATAATCCCAAACTCATAAAAAATTGTGAAAAGAAACTCTCACACTGAGACCAAAAAGAACTGCTGGCACAGTGCAACCGCACAAGTACAAATACATATTAGGTCAAAAGATCACCAGGGAACATTAGAGTTACAAATTACTAGGAATCTGCGACCTTTTTTCTTAAAAGAAGAGAAAATATGTACGAGGATTCATGGGCATCCCAAGCAGCTGGGAAAAAGCTGGGGGGCGACAGTGATGATGATGAAGCAGGATACGAATACTGCACAGTAACCTTTTATTAAACACTTCCTCCAGGTGTCTGTAGGGATCCATACGAGTATCAACATCGTAATATTCTTAGATCATCATCCAAATATCATCACAATTATTTGTTATGACCAACAAAAACCCTCTTCGGCCCTTCCACTCAATTGGGAACACATCATCAATTAAACTATAGGTGTCAAATATTATCATGCTAACATCATCCACATCTGAGACCACCCCCCACACACCCCTTACCATTAGAGTTTTCAACTTCAACAGACTCACTCCTAATTAGTCATTGGTATTCAGTTTGAGATGGTAAGAAAAAACCAATCATGCATGTGTCAGCATCATCATCAATGAAACATGCAATTCCAACTACTGTTGCTACGGTGAATGACAAACTATTTTAAAACATTAAAGCACATTCTAGGCAAAAGGTATGACAGCATGGGTCAACATCTACAAGATGTTTGAATGTTTTTTACCTATGTATGCTTGCTTGTCCACCGGTAAAATCTGAAGTTGCCTGCCACAATGTATGCTTCCTAGGTTGTGGATTTGTCTCCCTGAAGAAAAGAGGTGGTCTAGCCAACTAAACAGCATAAATAACTTCATGAGAACAAACCAAAAATAACAAAGCAAAACAAACCCTCATAGGAAAGACATCTAATCAAACATACCACCACATCCAAGGTTCCAGGTCCATTTTCTGGGCATGTTGAGCTCAAAGCTGTGATATCTGACCACTGGATTTCCATCTTATTCTTGAGACCACCCTCAAGAACTTCCCACACAAGCTTATGCTTTGCAAAATAGCACTTTGCCACCAGATCACCTTCATATCTTGAAATGCACTGTGAATAATAAGAGTTTCAGTTAGCTGCAACCTTTAAATGGTACCAATTAAATTGGATTGAACCATCCTTAACAAAGAAAAGAATGAAAGTTCCATTTTACAAAAACCCCATCCTTTTCCTGGACAAACAAGCCAGCTTACCATCATTAATGGAAATAACTCCTACCATTTCTAAGATCTATAAAGAAGGGTAGGGTTCTATGCGGGGGAAAGAATAAAACTCAAAAATAGAAATTTTGCAGGTGGGTGTGTTTGGGTGCAAGCAAAAGGGGTGCACTGCTACCAAGTAGATTTCAATTTCCTTGCACATGCAATCAGCACTAAAAAAGTGGTGAACAAAATGCCTAATACTGTTTTTGAAACATGTCAACTGAATATATGACGGCAATACCAACAATATCCAAGCCAATCCCAATTAATGGTGCAGACAAACACACCACTAACAAGACAATGAGAAATGCATGTTGGATGGAATTGCCAACAGCACATAATAATGCCTACTGGAAGTAGTAACAATTGAAAGTGAAATCTTCAGTTCATTATGATGCCAACAAACTCCTGCCATAACTGATTCCAACAGCCCAAAACCTAAAGATTTACCTCCCAAGTTCCTATCCTCAGAATTGAGGCAGGAAAGTTTGAAGCCTTGAGTTTTTCTGCAGTTGCTGGGACCATACCAGCCTTCTTTTTTTCCAGATCAAGGTTTGCGTTAGTTGTCACTCCAGTGGCACCATTGACTTGAGAAAGCCTCATCTGAATCAACTCCAACAATGATGGGCTTTTCCTCAGCCGTAAACCCAAAGGACTTGGTTCATCCAGTGGGTTGTATTGTACAGGATGAGATGCAGCATTACTGTCGGTTACGCCTTCCTGCTGCAATGCAGAAAAGACATGAAAAATAAGAAACCATGTAAATGCATTCAATCCTAGCTGCATGCACTTAAAAGCGACCAAATTTCTCGTTCCTATTGCAATCATAGTCTTGCCTAGAGCAATGTCAGTTAAATGAGTTGAATAGGATCTCAACTCTTGTTAATTACTAAGATGATCAAGCATGGCCAGAAAATGTCACAAGGACCATTTTAACAAAAACAAACTAACAAACACAATATTTATCTTAAAAAACAGGATAGCACTGAGAGTTTACTTGGATGGAACATCAAATATGATAATGATTAACAGCTACTACAGAGAAGGTGATCAATTTCCAAAACACAAAAGGTACAGAAACAACTCACAGTGAACATTACTTAATATTTCAACCAGGACTCAAAACTGATTGCAAAAGTTCAGCGGTAGAGACAAAATCTTGGAGACAAAGAAGACAAGAACAACCATTATGTCACTTGAGCATTCAAAGTCAGCTTGGACTTCAGCTCACTTATAAATCCAAAAACAGGCTAAAAGCAAAATTTCTTGGCAAAAGATGCATTTTATTTTCTCCAAAGACCAAAGTCCAGATGAACACACGTCAATTGTTAAAGCATTATAAAGCGTACAAGAAATCATGCTTCCACAGCGCAAATAATAGTAAAACCACTTGACGGTGACATTTGCATGCCCAGATAAAAAAACGTCCATGCAAACTGTCTGACATTCAACGAAGTAGAGAACCGTTAGAAAGACAGATCACCCAAGAAGACCTTGAAGCAAGATTTGTTAATATTGCAAATCATTCAACACAGATGACATGAACTATGGACCAGATTCCTCTCTACACTTCAAGCCTGTTTGGGAATTTGGAGAAAGAGGTGGAAAGGAGGAAAAAATGGAATATGGAAAAGTGGAGTACAAGAAAAGAAACAATGTGACAGGAGGATAAGGTGTAAAAATGGGAAATAAAATGAATAAAGATAAAATTGATAAACTTTTCAACTGAAACGATGGGTGAGATTATTGAAAATATAGGTAATAATAAAATAAAAATGAGGTTGTTAAGCTAGTTATATTTCCTATGATTCATATCAAGTATGAAAAGGAGTAAAGAGATTTCCACCTCTGGTCCTCAATACCACCCACATAAATACACCGACGTGATACCATCAAAGCAAGCAAATTCATGGTCAGAGAGTGGTCAGACCATAACACAAAATCATAGTGACCAATTGATCCTAAAAATCCAAATAAGGACCATAAAGAAACAAAGCAACAGATGGTCCAATTCAAAGAGCTGTGAAATCATCTACTCAGTGCAGATTTCCAGCCCCATCCACACCACAGGCAAATTCGGCCATTCATATCGCCTCTCGAGCATGCAGTTTGCAGATTAAAAGACTCCCCATCGTGCAAAACTAGCAGAATTGTCCAGCCCATAAGCAACAGCTGGTAAGCACAACAGAAGGAATTTGCACACAGCAAATAGGAATCGATGCGGAAGCTATAAAATTCCCAACACAGATCCAAAATCAGAGGCACAGAACAACAGAAAATCACACCTGATGAAAAGGTTCGATCTTGGACCGTTTATCAAGCGGGCCGTTCTCTTCATCCAACGGATCCTCGATCTCCAACTTCACCGGCAGCTTCCGAGGCTCGGACACCGGCCCCATTTTTCCGGAATTCACCAGCTGAACCATCGAAATCCCAAAGCGCTGAGAATCTGAAACCCTTGCGAGATGTGAACCCTAACCCTAGGAAGAAGCCCTTTTTTGTAAAACCCCCTTCCGCTCCTCAACAGCGTTTTTATAAAACAGCAGCAGCTACAACGAAGAAAAAATCAAAATGGATTCCTCATTTAATATAGTCCGAGAGACTACGGTAGTAGTTTACCCTCTCGCTTGTGGGCCACTCTCATATAGAAAATTCATAGTATAATACTTCGAATCATAGACTTTAAATCAATTTTAAATTTCTATATTTGACTTTTTAATGAAAATTGGATAAAAATTCATGTATTATAATTGAATTATTTTAAAGTCTTTACTGGACATTCATTGAAAGAAAATTCTTGGAAGCATTTTTCATTGATTTAAAGTGGTGGACATCTTATCAAATGGCTAAATATTAATATAATGGGTATTATGATATGAATAATTTAAAATATTTATTCGAATTATATGGATCTTATGGATTATAAATAGAGGCATAGATAGAATGGGTGGACCGTTGTGCAGGACTATAGAAAAGCCAAGCTGGTATGTATTTTGTCGTGACATGGCTGTACCCCAGAGCTGTACGCCCCGGCGAAATTGTTTAGGATATGGATTTAACTTAAAATGAAATTACTAAAATATCCTCATTGTTGTACTGGATATAACCCGGTCAAATGCTAATAAAAGATAAAGTGTAAGAACAGCTGACTCCAGCGTTTTTACTTTATAAATGGAAAAGTAAAGCTGCCTCCAAGAATAAAAATTAGGAAATTAAAATCTTTAAGAGGATATCTATATGGGTTGTGTTTTTATTGCAGAGTTTTTCTAAAGAAATAGAATTAAAATATAAGGCCAAATACTAAAAAATAGAAACAACTCAAGTGAATAATGAAAAAATAAGTATTTTTATAGAAAATGTAAATCCAAACCTACCCAAAATTAGAAATTATAACTTTAAAGAAAAATTAAAAAAAAAGAAATAAGGATTATAAATTCACTATCTAAGATTTTAACTATCAATGTCAAACATTCCGTTTAGGTAAATTGTCCTTATATGTTTTGTTTGATTAGTAAAATTTAAATTATTGAGAGTTAAATTACTTATTTTTTATATTTTATTATTTATTAAAAAATTGTATCATTTATACAACATATGGGATTTAAAAGAGAGATAAAATATCTATTTTCAAATGATGTAATTCATTTGAATTTGATATTATTATATTTTAAAAAATAATATATATTTATTTCAGATTTAATTTACAAAGGAAATATATGCATGCATGATGGCGTAAATAACGTGGTGCCAGCTTTCCGTTTGGGGAGTCGTGCACGGTTTGTCTTCGTTAAGCACCAGTCCAAGGGAAGGGCAATTCTGTCATTTGGCTGTATGGGACCAAAACTGTTGACAACACGTGGACAGCACCACAAGTGGGGCTAGCTCGCGAAGCTTCCCAAAGAGGTTTGTGAAAATCCGGGCCGTTGAAACGGACTTCGGCATCTGAATATGGGTCCGCCTTCCGTTGATCCAGACCTTTGAAATGATTAGCCGCCACTTTTCTTGCATCGAGCTGGACTCGCTCTCTTGATGGGGACACCGAAATTTTCTTTCTAATCTTGGATAGGATGAAACGCTTCTTAGTCAATGCATTTTGTACTTCAAATGTATTACGCGTCTCTGTCAAATAAACAGTTTGGATCGGCTAACATAAACGAATTCAGTTTACATACGCACTCATAAAAAATTAGCTCTGTGATGTGCTCGGGTGCACCATGCATCCTTTTTATTTTTAACAAATTATAAAATTTTAGTAAAATACGAATCTTACTCGGGATTAAAATTATATATTTAACCTAGATGTTAAAATTATTTTAATTAAAATTCATATGTATATGAATTACAGGCATATGAATTCATAATTAATCACATCTAATTATAGGCAGTTTAACAACTAAATTAAAGGCATATGAATTTCTAATTAAAATATTATGATGTTCTTTACAACTTATAATGTTTTAGTAATTATATATGTTATAGGGATGTGAATTTCTAATTTGTAACATCTAATTATCGGCATTTTAATATCTGAAATATAGGCATATGAATTTTTAATTAAAATAATTTTAATATTTTAGACTGTAATTTTTTTACAATGTATAATGTTCTAGTAAGATAAAAAAAAAATTATAGGCATATGAGTTTATAATTAAAATAATTTTTAATATCCAGGATAAATATATCATTTTAACCATAATGGCTGTTTTGCATCATACTAGACCATTGTAATTTGTAAATAGTGTACCTAGGTACATTGAATATGGAAAAACAATAATAAAATCTTATAAAATATAGCCTAAAATTTAAAAATATATCATTAAGAGTGTGGTCAAGTGAGAATGACTAATTTGAACAATTCATAACAATGTCATGTATACGTCACTTAGAGATGAAATCAGATCAACCCCATAGCTGTAGGGGACAGTGGGAGGGAACGCGTGCGCCGCATGACCGGACCAAAGCAGGAAAGGGAGAAAAACACACTCCACTTTGAGGATGTCAAAATTCTTGGGCTTTTTTAAGTTAGACACGCTAACTTTGTCTGCTTATAAATTGTTACAATTAGCTCAGTTATTTTTAAATTTTATATAGTTCAATCTTGCAAGTTGGATGCATAATAATTCCCAATTACTTTTCAACAGAATCAAATGAAATTCAAAGTTTGAACACCCCAAAGTCGATCATTCAAAAGAAGATCCAGCTAAACCCATCTCCTTTTCCTCCTCTCTCTCTATTTTGTCATTTGCAACAAGTCATCTAAACACACACAAAAGCAACACAACCAGCAGTATGCCTTTGCCTCCCTGCAGCACAACAAAATCAGGATTGCCAGATCCAACAACAGCAAACCCAAATCACACACAACAATTGTCAAACAAAATGGAGGAAGGCAAAGAGGAAGCGGTCGTGAATGTGATGAATGCAAGCGCTGTAGAGTGCAGACCTTATCTCCCAACACGGTGGGATCCATCTAGCAGCTCCAAACTTATCAGTTTTCTCCTTGTGGAAGCCTAACATGATCATACCACAAATCTTAACTGAGTGGTTGGGTTCCATGGGAATGAATTAAAAAAAAAAAAAAAACAAAAAAAAAGGGCAGGACAAGGATGAGAATGGGGGTGCGCAAATGAATTTTTTATTCGGATAACAATTTCTAAAAAAATATTTTTTTCTTAAAGTAATGATATTAGATTGAACTGGATTTTATTTAATTTTTTTCATGAAGATGGGTTTTAGGTAAGGATTGGGTAAGGGTCGAGATTTTGAAATATTTAACTTAAAGGAGAATAAGGCAAAGTGATGAGGTAGGGAATTTCGTCCAAAAATATTATTTAATAAATTTTTAAAACAGATATTAATACCATTTGATGTATGGTTTTGACAAACACTTTATAAAATTATATAAGATTTAATATGTAAAATTAAAAGTAATTGGGCTAATTTGCAATTAGACTAATTTAGAAAGTCTATTGCAAAAAACGCTTTAAATTCTTTTATATAAATATATTATATGTTTGGAACCCTCAACTTAACGGTGAAATCAAGACTTTTTTTTTATTTTTTACTTCTCTTTTAAGATAAATTACATTATCTAAGGCATAAAGATTTAAAAGAGCTTTTTCTCTAATTAACTATTTATTCTTAATTCCCTAAATCTAAAACTAGAAATTTTAAACAATCTAACTCATCCATTCAAAACATGAGATTCAATATTTATAAAGCAATGCTTTTGAAAATAATTAAACCTTTTTCATTATTATCTATTTCTTTAATTATTATTTTTCATCTTTAAAAAAAAATTACCAATTTTATCTTTATTCACTTTATTTTTTTATTATCTTATATTACATTATATCGTTATCTCACTTTTCTATATTTTTTTTCTATATATTTTTTTCTCATACTTACTCTCATTAATAGTGCTCTTCAATATTTATGATGATGGCATGGAAATTTTAAGAGTACAAATACAATTTAAAACCTAAAAATTTGACCTACACTATCCTCTAAATTTAAGGAATACGTCCGCAAAAGGCGCAAATTAACTAATAAAAATATTTGCAAGCGGTTTCAAACTCCTAAAATGAAATCCTAATACTATGGACGCGCGTGCACACTATGAGCAGTTCCAGCGGAGTGTGGTATTATAAATTTATAATAGTGGTTGGTGGAGATGGAGTAAAAGGCCGGGTTTGTGCGAAATGACACGTGTCGAAATATTCGGTGGATGCTTGGCACGACGGAAAAGTGTCCAGTGTCAGATGTCGGCTGTCCTTTATGGATGAGAATCTTTTGTCCTATTCTGAACTGGTTTTCTCCGCCACTCTTCTTCCTTTAGGTTTTACCACGGCAGACACACACGGCTCATCTCCACCGTCTAATAATCATCGTCTGATCAACACCGTTCATTTGGTGGAACTCAATCCAATGTATTAAAGTTGATATATTTCCGAAAAAACAAATAACAAAAGAAAAGAAAAGCCAAATAAGAGGGAAGGATTAAAAGGAAATTGGAATAAAAAATTATAGACTATGCATCGTGATTGGTTAGTGTTTCCGGCTAGAATGGGTGCACTATTGATGGAGTAAGGAAAGAAAGTATTAAAATATTAAAAGATAAATAGCATAACAAAATTGAGAGGAGAAATGAAAATATAAAATAGATTACAAATTTAAGGGGAAAGGGGAAAAAAGGAATGATGGCTAACCGAAATTCCGATGAATTTTTACCTTAGTAATTATCATTTGTGTACCAAAGAAAAAACGGTGAAAGTAACTTAAAAGACGAGATTGTTAGAGTTTTTCGATGGAATTGATATTGAGGATTTTAAAATAATTGACCACCCGCCGGCTGGGATGCGCCACTCCAACCATATGGTCTTTGATCTGTAATATGTGGATCTCTGTGTTGAAAAATGTAACATCAAAAGTCTATATTACGAGCCTATTGTAATCATTGTATTCTATTCTAGGAAATAGAAACACACTTATTTCTTCATGCTATCAAAGCAACAACGCTTCTGAGACCGAAACTCATTCCCAGAGGAGAATTCTTGCATATAATTTTTTAACCACAACCATTCTCATAACCATCTACTCCAGCCTCTCTGTTCTAACCATTCTCGCATAAAACTCATCAATATCAACTTCTCAAGGGAAAAAAACAAAAACAAAACCTAGTAGGAATCCAAGCTCAAAAAAAAAAAACAAAAACAAAAAAAAAAAACAAATCTCTGTCATGTTATCATTCAAAATTGAAAAATCATCCACACCATTTCGACCACTTCTAAGCAATCTCCTATGGCTGAAGAAAAAAAGACAAATCTACTCCAATTATCATTCAATCTCTTCAACCCGAAGGAACTTTCAACGCGAGCATTATCCTTACTGAAATAAACTATGTCTTGGATAATGGAAATGCATCTTGCAAAAAAAGAAAAACTCTCTTATATTTGTGGTAATGCAAAGCCACCTGAAGAATCGTCAACAGAATACGAGAAGTGATATACTGAGAATCATAAGGTGAAAAGGTGGTTGCTCGTATTCATGTCTCCTGAGATCAGAAAGCAATACTTACGCATTCCCATAGCTCAGGAAATTTGGAGAGCATTGCCCAAGGCCTTCAATAATGGAAGCGATGAATTATAGGTCTTTTATCTAAACCAAAAGGCATTCTTTGCTAAGCAAAATGCTAACACTTCTGCTATGGTGGTGCAAAAATAACCTATCCAGGATTAGGAAGCCTGTTGACCAATCGACTTCTCAGTGCACTCATTGCTGAAAGACGAGTCATACCAAAGACTAATGTTTTGAGATTGTCGACTATCTAGACTGGTGGGATACTTGAAGGAAGAACACCAAGTAAGGATCAATAGTTACAGTTGCCAAGACCACAATAGAACTTGGTGAAAACTCATCGGCACTAATTACAACCTCTACAAATCCAGGTAAGGCTGTTAAAGCTTTTACACATGTTATTAATAGTGCATGGATAATTGATTATGGTGCAACAGATCATATGACTTTTGATTGTAGACAAGTTTCACAATTAAAACCATCTTCATAAAAATATGTTTCCACTGCCAATGGTACCTCAACCTTAGTGATTGGGGAAGGGTATTTGTCACTTACAAAGAAGTTAAATTTGAATTCTGTACTAATTGTTCTATCCCTTGATTACAATCTTCTATCTATATCCCAAATAACCACTACCTTATTGTGTTGTAATTTTTGAGCCTGATCATTGTGTGTTTAAGGACATCCAAATAAAGCAAATGATTGGTTATGGTATTAGACAAGCTCTGAAAAGCTAAGTCCAACATTGGTAGCAAATGGCTCTATGGAGCAAAAGAAATCAGAAATTTGATTATGACATATACGTTTAGGTCATGTGTCATTTGGATATCTAAAAAAATTATTTCCTAGTTTGTTTCTAAAATTTGATGTTCCTAGCTTTAAGTGTGATGTTTGTGAACTTTCAAAAAGTCATCGAATCATTTTTCCATTATCCTTGAAAAAAAATCAAGTTCCTTTTATAGTTATACATTTGATGTATGGGTCCATCTAAAGTTTCTACTATTGGTGGAGCACGTTGATTTGTTACATTTATTGATGACTATAGTAGAATGACCTGGGTTTGTTTGATGAAGTCCAAAAATAAAGTGAACTCTTTATTTTAAAGGTTCCATAAAATGGTGATGACTCAAATCTAGGCATGAATTCGAGTTTGCATAGGACAATAGAGGTGAGTATATGAGTTCAGAACTTCAACAGTTTCTGGAATCATAGGGAACTGTCCCCCAAACTACTTGTGTGGTCCGGGCATCATTGATTCAAGCCAGCATGTCATTATCTTATTGGGGAGAGGCACTCGCATTTGTAACATACTTGATCAATCAGGTATCATCCATCTCAATTGACTTTAGACACCTTTTCAAGTTCTACATGAAGCAATTGCTTCACCAAATGTTCCCAATCTACCACCTCGTGTATTCGGCTATGTAGCTTTTGTACACCTATATCAACAAGACAAATTAGCTCCTTAAGCATTGAGGTGTGTTTTTGTAGGGTATGCTATACATCAAAAGGGATATTGATGTTGTCATACTCCATCACAAAAATTGTACATCACCATTGACGTCATTTTCCATAAAGATATCATATAGTACCCTACAAGCCTGAATTTCAAGGAGAGTACAATGAGGAAGAAATTCATACTTTCACATATAGTCTTCTATCTAAGGATGATCAATTCATTGAAGGTGTAAGCTATCAAGATACCGGGAATTCAAATGGTGATAATTCTCAGGCTGAAACAAGTGAAGAGGTCCTTAGAGAGCAAAGTGCTCATGAAGAACTAGAAATTAATCCAATTATAACCACATTAGAGTACGAGTCCCTCATACCACAAGAAGACATACCTAACCAATCATTTACAGAGGATGCTTCTACTACAAAACCAAATCCAATCAGACGAGTACTTCCCCCATGCCAAACTAGAGGTATGCGTCTAATTATTGCTTGTCAAAATCAAATCAGTCATTTGTAAATTAATTATCTATTGTTTCTATTCCTAATAGTGTGCGGGAAGCTTTAATTGATCCAAGGTGGAAAGCTGTCATGAATGAGGAAATGAAGTCTTTTCAGAAAAATGAAACATGGGAACTTGTTAATCTTCCACTAGGGAAGAAACCAATGGGATGCCAATGGATTTACACTATGACACACAAGGCAGATCATACTATCAAATGCTTTGAGGCATGAATGGTGGCAAAAGGATACACTCAGACATATGATTTAGACTATACAAATACTTTTGTACTAGTAGCCAAAATCAACATAATTCATGTACTGTTATCATTCGTTGCAAACCTAGATTAGCCATTGCAACAATTTGATGCGAAGAATGCATTCCTACATGGAGATTTGCCTGAAGAAGTATATATGGGCATTCCTCCAGGATGCATGGTACCTATAAAACATACTCAAAAGGTGTGTAGATTGAAGAAATCATTATATGGATTAAAATAATCCCTAAGAGCCTTGTTTGGAAGATTTACAAAGTTAATGATAAACTCTGGTTATCATCGAAGCAATTTAGACCACACCTTATTCTTGAAGAGAAGACAAGGTAATGTCACTACCCTTATTGTTTATGCAGATGACATGGCGGTAACAGGAAATGATGAGGAAGAAAGAAAAGCTCTCTAGAGGCACCTTTTAAAAGAATTAAAGATGAAGCATTTGGGGCCTTTAAATTACTTTCTTGGAATTGAAGTTTCTCAATCTAAGGAAGGAATATTCTTGTCTCCAAGAAAGTATGCCCTAGTGTCAAGGATACATTACCTTAGTTAGCTACCTTAATATTTGACTTATATCTTGCCCTTGATTCTAGGCTATTCTCTTGTATATATTTATTCTTTCTATTTTTATGTACTTTGTAAATGACAATATATAAAAGAATCACTCACCACGATGAGGTGTGGTGGTTTTTGCAAACGTTTACATGGTATCCAAGCTTTCTTGGACTAGCCTCCATTGATCCCCCTTGCTTCAATGGCTACCGAAAATACTTCCCCCACCCTTCTCCCTTTCAACACCATGATTCACATGGTGACCATCAAACTCTTCTCCTCCAATTATCTCCTATGGAAGAGCCAACTCCTTCCTCCCCTTGAAAGCCAAGAATTTCTTGTCCATGTGGATGGAACTCTTGCACCTCCTCCATAATTTACTCCTACTGACTCTCAAACATAGACGCCAAACATCAAATACTTGGCATGGAAAAATACTATCCATCGCCTCTTGAGTCTTTTGCTCTCCTCCATCATGGAGGAAGCCATGGCCGAGGTTGTTGGCCTCTCCACCTCACGCAAGGTCTGGTTACCACTCAAAAATATGTTCAATCAGCAATCGAAAGCCAGAGAAATTCGACTCAAGGATGACCTTCAATTGATGCAACGTGAAATGCGATCGGTAATTGAATAAGCTTGGGAGTTCAAGGCCCTTTGTGATCAAATCCAGGCCATTGGAAGACCATTCGATGTCACTGATAAAGTCCACTGGTTCCTTCGTGGCCTTGGTTCAGATTTCACCCACTTTTCCACTACCCAAATGGCTCAAACGCCACTGCCCTCCTTTCCCGATTTGGTCTCCAAGGCTAAAAGCTTTGATTTTTTCCAGAAATCCTTTGACTCCTTTGGTCCACCCACAACCGCTTTCACAACCACCAATCATAGTCAACCTCGCTCAGCTTTCAAAAACCAGCCTCGCCATCAATCAAGTCGCAACTCACCTTCCCATCGTGGCAATGGCCGCTCCAACTCTGGGTAGGGCTACCGTCTGCCATGTTGCTAGATTAGTCGCCAGGAAGGGCACTAGCTGATAAGTACAACCAGTGGTATGCACGAAATGGAGAATCTATTGACACATAGGGGCTTCGGCCCACATGACCCCAGACCTCTCCCACTTAGATCAAGCAAGTAATTACATGGTCTCCCACTTGGATCAAGCAAGTAATTACATGGGTAAGGATCATGTAGTTGTCGAGAATAATGCTTCCCTTCCCATTACCCACACCGGTACCATCTCTCCTACCTAATTCTTATTTATTGAATGTATTAGTTGTTCCTTGCTTAACTAAAAATATCTTATCAATTAGTAAATTAACATCTGAATTTCCTCTTACTGTTACATTTACTAATAACTTTTTTCTATCTAGAATCGTCAAACGGGAAGGATGGTCACAACTGGTAAAAGAGATGGTGGCCTATATGTGCTAGAGCATGGAAATTTTGCTTTCATTTTTGTTCTTAAAAATAAGGCTCTTCATGCCTTGTATGATTTATGACATACTCATCTTGGACATGTGAACCATTCTATTATTTCATTATTAAATAAAAATGGTAATCTTTATCTAACCTCATTATTGCCTTCTCCTTCATTATGTGACACGTGTTAAATTGCAAAAAATCATCACTTGCCTTATTCTCGTAATGAACATCTCTCGTCTCATGTATTGGATCTTATTCATTGAGATATTTGGGGTCCCTCCCTCGCTAAGTCAACTTCGGGATTTATTTATTATGTGCTATTCATTGATAATTATTCCTGCTTGGCTTTATCCTTTGAAATTAAAATCTGAATTTTATGACATCTTTATTCACTTTAAAAATCTTGTTGAAAACCACCATTCCACTTGCATCAAAATTTTTCAAAGTAATGGTGGTGTTGAGTTTGCAAGCAATCACTTCAAAGCACACCTTAGCAGCTCAGGTATTCATCATCAACTCTCTTGCCCCTATCACCTGCCCAAAATGGCCACGCTAAAAAAAAAGTCACTGACATGTGACAGAAATTGGTTTGGCCCTTCTTTTCCATTCTCATCTTTCTCCTTTCTTTTGGGTTGACGCCTTCAGCACTGCAACCTACATCATCAACGACTGCCCACATTGCTTCTCATAGGTATGTCTCCCTTTGGGCTTCTCTATGGTTCCTCACTTAATTATGAGAATTTTCATCCTTTTAGTTATTGTGTTTATCCTTGTTTGCATGATTATATGTCTCACAAATTTTCACCTCGCAGCATTCCTTGCATCTTTTTAGGTATAGCCTTCCCATAAAGATTTTCGTTGTCTTAATCCTACCACCTCTAAGCTTTATATCACCTGCCATGCTCAATTTGATGAAAATCACTTTTCCTCTAAAGATGGCTCCCAGGCCCAACCCCTTGCCTCTCTCTATTTTTTGAATTTCCTTGAACCAAGCATGCCTCATATTGACCCACCTCTGATGTTTCCTCTGGGCCATTCTCCGCCCATTACACAGTCTGGATCTAACCCATGTGTTATTTGTACTAACCTCTTGGACAAGTCTTTGCAGGTTACTGACTCTCTTGCAGGTCCCTCTTCCTCGTCTCTAGAGCCTCGCCCACCTCCTATTGCTTCTGATGTTGCTCCTATTCTAACTCCTCCGTTGGGTTCTTATCCCATGCTTACTCGAGCTAAGGCTGGCATCATCAAAACCTATCATCCAGCGAATCTACATGTCTTAAGCTCCTCTGGGCTTCTCTCTGCTCTTCTTGCCTCCACCGAGCCTAAAGAATTCAAGTCTGCTGCTAAGAATCTTACATGGCTTGCTACCATGGATGAAGAAGTTCAAGCTTTGCAACATAATTGCACCTAGTTTCTAGTTCCTTGACCTACCCACACAAATATTATTAGTTCCAAATGGGTGTTCCGGACCAAATATTTGCCTGATGGGTCCATTGAGCGACTCAAGGCTCATCTTATAGTCAAAGGCTATACTCAGGTACCTTGTCTTAATTACACTGACACTTTCAGTCTTGTTATTAAGGCTACTACTATTCATGTTATGCTCTCCATTGTTGTTACTAACAGATGGCCTCTCCGCCAACTTGATGTGAAGAATGCCTTCCTCAATGGCAGCCTCACTGAAAATGTCTATATGGAACAGTCTCTTGGGCACATTGATCCCTGGTACCCAAATCATGTTTGTCAGTTGAAGAAAGCTCTCTATGGCCTCAAACAAGCTCCTCATGACTGGTTTTAGCGTTTTAGCTCTTTTCTTCTCACCCTTGGATTTTCTTGCAGCCATGTAGATACCTCTCTTTTTGTCTTTCATCAGAAGTTTGACATTATTTATTTGCTCTTGTATGTTGATGTATATTATCATTATTGGCAACAACTCTTTTCTTCTTGACAGCTTCACTCACAAGCTCAATTCTAAGTTTGCTACCAAGGATTTGGGCTCTCTTAGCTACTTTTTTTTTTTTATCTAGAAGCCACTTCCACTACTAATGGTCTTTTTATCAGTCAGTTGAAATATGCCGGGGATATTTTGACTCATGCCTAGTTACTTGATAGCAAGCCTGTTCACACTCCTATGGTTGTCTCTCAGTACTTAACTAGCGATGGTCCTAACTTCTCAGATCCCACTCTCTATCGATCTCTAGTTGGTGCCCTTCAGTACTTAACCATCACTCGCCCTGACATTGCTTACTCTGTTAGTCAGTTTCTACATACCCCTACTGCAAATCACTTTCTTGCGGTCAAGCACATCTTATGTTATATCAAAGGCACACTTCACTTTAGTCTTACTTTTCACCCTTCTGCTGCTTCTGATGCCCTAGTTGCTTACTCTGACGCTGATTGGCCCGGTTGTCCCGATACTCACCGTTCTACATCTGGCTACTCTATTTATTTTGGTGATAATCTAGTTTCTTGGAGTGCTAAAAAGCAACCCATTGTTTCTCATTCTAGCTGTGAATTTGAGTATCTTGCCCTTGCCACTACTGCAGCTAAACTCCTTTGGCTTACCCATCTACTTCATGATCTTAAGGTTCCCATTTCACCGAAGCCTATTCTCTTGTGTGACAACAAAAGTGCGATCTTCTTAAGCTCATGCTTCTTACAAATAGGCCAAGCATGTTGAATTAGACTATCATTTTCTTTGGGAACTTTTTGTTATTGTTAAACTCCGTGCTCAATATGTGCCCTCTTATCTACAGGTTGCCAACCTCTTTACCAAAAGTGCTTCTCGCCCTCGCTTTGACTTCTTTTGCACCAAGCTTCATGTCTGTTCAAAATCCAATGCTTGGCTTGGATTTTCACCATACCCGAATATTCAGCTCAATATCTTGTCCTTAATTATAGAATATTCTCTTGTATATATTTATTCTTTCTATTTTTATATACTTTGTAAATGACAATATTTAGAAGAAACACTAAGCACGATGAGGTGTGATGGTTTTTGCAAATGTTTACACCTAGATATGTTACAAGAAACCGGTATGTTAGCATGTCAACCAGCTGATACCCCCATGGAAAGACTGAAGCTGTGCATCAAGTCTGATCAGATTCAAGTTGATAAAGGAACATATCAATGACTGACCAAAAGGTTAATGTACTTAGCCCACACTAGACCAGATCTTGCCTATGCATTAAGTGTTGTCGGTCAATATATGCATACCTGGAGAACAACATATGAAGGTAGTGATGCGAATTTTAAGATATCTGAAGTCTGCTCTTAGGAAAGGAATTTTATTCTCTAAAAATTCAAATGTCCAGAAAATAGACGTGTATACTGATGCTGATTGAGCTAGCTCAGTCCATGATGACGTTCTACTTTTGGATACTTCACATTTGTATGGGGTAACCTTGTAACATGGAAAAGCAAGACACAATGTTGTAGCTCATTCAAGTGTAGAAGCAGAATATCGAGGCATGGCTCTTGGACTCTGTGAAGTAATGTGGCTCAAGTTGCTCTTTCAAGACCTAGGCTATCCTGCTCAGCAACTAATTCGATTGCATTGTGACAATAAAGCCGGATGTGATATTGCTCACAATTCAGTTCAATATGACCATACAAAACATATCGAGGGGGACAGGTTCTTCAAGGGGAAGCTTAAAGAAAAAATTCTAGAATTGCCTAAAATTCAATCAAAGGATCAACTTGCTGATATTCTCACAAAGGCTGTCTTAAATCGAATTTTGATAAAACTTCTAGACAAGCTGA
>JAYJMB010055044.1:0-27952 GCA_036873735.1 Pouteria campechiana
ACACACTCTTCTAGATCAGCTCCAGGGGGCATAAACCATATAGCTCCTATCTATAAGTCTCACTTCACTAGATAGTCACAATTCTTCTTGAGCTTGGTCTCAAATACCAGCTTAAGACAATCATAAGAGAAAGAGTATAAAGAATGAATACACTTGTGAAAGTGTTTTATAGAAATCTCAGGGAAAGAAATCTAATACTTGAATGCAAAAGTACAAGCTCTTCCTGAATCGTAGTTGGAGACCTTTCTAATGATGTATAAGATTGAAGGATGAAGGTGTCAAGATTACTATATGTGTTTTTGATGATACTAAAACTTATATTAAGATAATAAATATGTATGCTTAAATCTCTAACAATCATATGCATAATCATAATTTAATAAATGTTAATAAGTATGAATACATAAACATGAATGTTTAATTATGCAAGCATACATTCTTTACTTTATGGTGCGGTTAGACTTATTGATCATTTATTAATATGTTAATCTATTGAATCATATTAAGCACCATATTCATTTAAGCTTCAACATTATGCTCCTACATAGAGATGTATGTTATCATTACTGTACAATATGATTAAATCAAATGAGGATAAAATACATTATGATAATATATCTAAAAGCTAACAATGTAGTAAGTGCAAAAAAGTTTCAAGTATAAGATCATAATCATTTGCAACAAACTACCACAACTATCTACTACATTCCAAAGGGGCTAAACTGATGAAGATCATGGAAGAAGAAGAAGAAGAAGAAGAAGAAGAAGAAGAAAACAGAAGCTTTGAAGATAAGCAACAAGAAAGATGTATTGTCTAAGAGAAGACTTCCATGAACAAATACAATGAAAGAAAATAAGGCTTCAAAGATGCACTAAAATGAGCTTGCCTTGTCTGTTAACCTCAAAGAGAAACTTTCACAGACAAAAACAAAACAAAAGTAGTTGAAGATGAAGTTATCAGCATTATTGTATATGATTTTGATGATAACAAAACTTGTAAGAAGTTTGTCTGCTTAAAACTCTAAACAATCATATACATGATTATGAATTGATAAACATTAATTAACATAAACACATAATTACGAATGTTTAATTACACAAGTATATTTTCTTCACTTTATGATGTGCATAACAATAATTATTTTTTACTACATAAATTTGACAAATCATACTAAGCACTATAATTATTTAAATTTTCACATTATGCATTTAATAAAGATGCATATTATCCATGCTCTACAATATGATTAAATCATATGAGGATAAAATACATTATGTTAATGAATATGAAAGCTAAAAATGTAGCAAGTGTAGAAAAGTTCAAGTGCAGGATCATGATCATCTTCAACTAACTGCCGCAACTATCTGCTACCTTCCAAAAGGAACCGAACTGCTGAAAATTGTGGAAGAATAAGAAAAAAATAGATGGTTTGAATATAAGCAATAAGAAAGGTTGCAATTGTCTAAAAGAAGCTTCCATGAATAAAAGCAATAGGAGAAAAATAAGGCTTCGATGATATGCTACAAGGAGTTGGTGTTGTCTATCAATCTCAAAGAAAAAATTTGTAAGATAAATAAAGTTGAAGATGAAGCCATGGTCAAAGAGCATAAAGTTGTTCGAGAAACTCAAACTGTCTAAACTGACCAAACAAAGGTTGTTTAAGATAAAGAAAGAAGAAGAAGCTCCATCATATACTTAGACAAAAGAAGAAATAAGAAATTACAGCCCAGACAATCATGACAAAGAAAAGAAAACTTTGTCTGAACAACAAAGTTAGAAGAATGGATTCGTTTGAGGACAAAAAGGTAATATAAACAGATATGGGAGTGCAACTTCAGCTAAGCTAAGACAAACAAATGAGGATTGAAGGAAAAAATAAGTTGCAAGAACAAATCCCTTTTATTGCACGAGAAGTGTAGAATAGTTAAAGAACTTCACTTTATCTGCAGATCAAAAGTCTGTATATTACTTACGAAAAAAAAAGCATTAGCCAAAGCAAAAGACTAAGTAGAAACTGCATAGTGAGCAATAGACAAACCTGAACAGACAAAGAGCTGCTTGGACCAAAATGGGCTTCAATAGACAAAGGCATATTCGTCTACAAATTACATCAATCCATATGCGATGTGCAAAGTACTCCATCCAAGACAAAGCAAAGAAAGAGTTCGTCTATCTCTTACATCAGATGAACGCTACACTTTGTCTATTCGAGCAAGCTAAAGTAAGCTTCATCTGCTACCTCTAACAGACAATGACGAACAAAAGAAGAATACTATACTTTGTCTGTTAGAATAAGACAAAAGTGAACTTCATTTGCCACCTCCAATAGATAAATGAAGAACAAAGGAAGAACATCTTACTTCATCTGTTTGTATAGACAAAGGATAAGTCATCAAATTGGTCAGTTCAACTTTGTCAACGCCACCTAGAGTTAGCCTATTATTTATAACAGAAAGCACATGCATAAAGGATTGACCAGCAGATAGATCTCTTGAAGGAATTCAGGCAGACAAAGTAAAGTTTGTCTATCAGTTAGTTAAACTTCATTTGTGCCATTCAAAGTTCATTTACTACTTGCAACAGACAAATCACTCTTATGAAAGCCTAACTGACAGACAAACCTATGGAAAATTTGTCTGCAACTTATGGTAGACAAATGCATATAGAGAGAGACCGCGACTTGTCAGAGAAAAATTAATTTATGAGAATAACATTCAAATGGCATCTGTACTTGTCCCGACATTAAGTGGACTTATAGTAGTCACCATTTTCGGCAATAAGTGACGCTGCAAGGTTTTCAAAACTATGACTAGTCAAACGAGAAACACCTTTTAACATAGCTCATCCTCTTCTTTGAACAGAGATGTAGTAGCTCGAGGCAAAATAGACCCAAACTTCAATGATAGAAAACTCAAATGGTCTTATTCATTCAATGTTGCTCTCATTTTTGCATTCAATGGAACACATCTTCTCCAACAGTCAAAAATATGAAGAAGCTCTTTAAGGAGAAAAAGTGGGACAATTTAAAGGTGATGAAAGAATACTTTTCAGATACGCTTAACCTTGTGCAAATCCTTCCACCCATGGCTAGAGCTTAAATCGTCATATATCTTTCAAGAGCTTCAATCTGCTTATCCTTATGGCCATTGTCTTTACATTATGGGTAGATCTTTTATAGGTCATTGTCTTTACATTATGGGTAGATATTTTGTATTAAGTTGAAAGAGAAATCAAATCTTTCATTGTGCTTGAGAGAACCATTATATAAAAGTGTATAAGTTTTCTAGGTAACTTAAAACCAGAGAGTTGTTGGTGAGCTCTAGAAAACCAACAAGTTTGTCGGTGATCATTGAAACCTGTGAGTTGGTGGTAAGCTCAAGGAAAACTACATGTATGAGTTGTTGGTGACCTTTGTAAAACCACCAGGTTTGCTGGTGATCTTTGAAACCAATGAGTTTCCTGGTAAGCTCGTGAAAACCAGAAGAGTGTTGGGAGCACTATGTACTTCCATTATATGAGATATAGTGGAACCAAAGGCTCAATGAGTATGTGAGCTTGGAAGAATGGATGTAGGGTCAGGGTCTTGAACCATCATAAAAATTATCTTGTCTGTATGCGTGTGTTTGCTCATCTACTTTATTCTTCATGAATTTTGTTGTATTTATTATTCACTTTACATCACACGATACACAAGCATAAAAAGTGGGAATGATCTAATAGGGGTTTAATTGATTGATTTTTTATGTACCCAATTCACCCCTCCCCTCTTAGGTTAATTCATCCTAAGGAAACCTATAAGTAGTATTAGAATGGACTAAATAAACATTTCTAGTGTCCGTTTGGCTTACCCAACAATGTTATCTTCTGTGTTCTTCAAAGAGTAATCCATCTCTCATCTTCCAAACTTTTGATAGATTAAACTGGATATAATGGAAAAGGAGATTGGAAATATTTCTTATGGCCATATGATTTCCATCTATGGAAAATTATCTATATTCGCATAAGGGAGGATGAAACGAGAGCAAAGCTGAAAATGTTGAAAACTCACTATATGCTCTCTATCCCATCATTTGTAGGGATGTCTTGACTTATAGGTTGATATGAGAAATCTTAGACAAGCCAAAGATAAATCATTAAGGGACAAAAAAACTTGGCACTCATACACCACTTACGTTATTGTTATGACTAACTTGAGTGCAGGAAATTCAAGAAAAGAAAAAATTAACTCCTAAAGAAGAAAAAGAAAGGAGGCTTGGTCTGAAGAAATAAATTGAAGACATGGTGAAATACCAAGTTCATTCTAAATAAATAGGAAAGGTAAGTGCAGGTATGATACTTAAACTCAAATGCCATTATTGAATGTGTCATTATCTGAATATTTAAATTTTACTTATTTCTTTTAGTTCATTCTTTTAAATTTAGGTGCAGTCTTTCAATTATTTACTTTTGTTTACTTAATGTCTGTAGAGACAAATTCATTCATTCATTACTTCTAATTTATTATATCTCTGTAAAAATAAATTTAACTCATTCTTTTAATCATATCTAGAGTTTAATTATTTATATCTAATTAGATATGTGTACATTCTTATTTGTAGAAATCAAGCTTTACTTTTTATATCTTCATATCTTACTGGTATATTTGAAAACTAGAATTAATAGTTAGAATTTTGTCTGAATTTCCTTCAGTTGTGTATAGATTAAAATTGAATTTTGAAACTATGTTTATGTATTTCTATATATTCATTTATTCATTCATTTGCACATTATTTAGAAACCATATTTATTATTTTGATTACTTAGATAATTTTACATTGATAGAAATAAATTTTGATACATTGTATTTTCTGTGCATATATTTTTCACTCATGTACATATATAGAAAACACATAGAAGCCACACTAGGATTAATAAAACTCTGAAAAATATAAAGCAAAATTTTCAAAATAATTAAAAAGAAAATAAAAATTAAGAAAATAAATAACCTAAAAGACACATAACTATAAGAATGGTAAAATAACAAAACTAAATGATTAAGCTCAAAATCAATACACAAAAAGAAAGTTGACCTAGCACATAAGTGTAATAACCCATATTAAAATTTAATGTAAGATTTTGTCTTTTATGCTGATGTGGCGAGAGTAGAAATTTTGACCATTGACTGGTTGACCATAGATTTTGAGATTTAAAAGATTTATTAGTTATTTAAATCTCAGCAACTCGTGTAGCTCGGATGGTTAGAACCATAGTCAAAGAGAGAAGAGGTCAATGGTTCGAAATCAGAGTGACAAAAAATTTTATAATTTTACAATTTCATTCTCAATTTTGAAAAAGTGGAACCCACAAGTGGATAAGCCTTATCCACATCCTCCCCTATCAACTAGTTGAAAAATTGTTATGTAGATAGAGATAGAGTCCTTGTTGAATTACGTAATAAGAGAAATTCTTTTTAAATAGCAACAAAGGGTTTCTCAAAAGAGAGGAGAAACCTATTGCTACAGAAAGAGAAAGAGAAGGTGGAGAAGGGAGATTTTCGATCAAGAGTTATTGTTTTCTAGAAATCAGTAAGTAGAAATATTTTATTTTACATTAATTAGATTTAAAAAAATTAATACAAAAATATTTTAAATGCATCATTGAGATCATTGTTTTAATTGCATTAGATTTATACATGCATTGATTTATTTTTATCAATGTATAGATTTTTTAAGAAAGCATATTAATTAGATTTTATGTAAATTAATATGCTATATTTAATTGGGATTGGCATGAATGATTTAGAGGGATAAAAATTTATGCTTTAGATTTTTTCATGTATTGATTTATTTAATTCAATACATAGATTTATTTAATAAAGCATATTAATTAGAATTTTGTATAAATTACTATGCTAGATTTATGGAGATTAGAATGCATGATTTACATGTGTTAGATTTACTAATCTCAGACTTATATCTTGTTGAGAATGATGCGGATTAATTTTGATTATTAGAAATAAAAAAGATCCCAACAGATTTGAGAATTTTGGGATTTAGATATTAAATATGAAATAAACTGTATTTCACAGATTTTTATTATTACCAAAGAGAAATCTCCAGAATTTTTATAGGAGATTAGAAAAGTAGAAAAAAATGGATGTTTGGAAAATTTGGATGGTGGAAAAATCCGGATGGGACAAGGTCCCACTGTCCCTGCCAAAGAAAACCCCCCTGCTGTTTCCGTTTGTCTGGCGGCTAGGAAGGAACGCCTAGGCTGGCCAGGCTTGGCCCAGCGTTCCTGCCAGCCCAGATAGCTAATAGGCTTGGAAGCAGGCCAGATCGAGCAGGCCCAGTGCTAGATGAGCCGGCGCCAGAGCCCAGTGCCAGACATAGCACCGACCCCAGGCGGAGAGCACCAGCGGCGACCAAGACGGGGCGGCAGCGGTTCACCAGATCATGCCGGCGATGGCCAACGGATGGCCAGATTTCATCCTTTCATTTTGGGACTTCCTGATCTCCATTTTGGATGATCAGATAGTCGTTTTTAGGGTTTTTGGACCTTTCGGACACACAGGATGGGTCAAATTTTCTAAATTATGGCCAGATCTTAAGGTTTGATTGGACAATGACCAAGGGTTGAGATTTTTCTTCCCTAGATGTGATATGATGGTCCATTAAACTGGTTAGAAGATTTCTAGAGTTATATACCCAATAGATGATAAAGAAAAATTGGGTTAAGAGATTAAAATAATAAGAGGAATACAAGATATAGTACTTGTGTAGATTTTTGGTTAGCACATGTACTGAGATTATTTTCTGCTTACTGAGTTTTGTACTTACCCTTTTCATTTCCTCTTATAGATGGTCCATCCAAAGAGAAGTAGGGTTGAAATGGAAGATTGCTAAAGAGAAATTCTACTTAAATTATTTATTTTATCATTGATGTTAATGAGATATACTGTTTTCTTTAAAGACTTGCTTTAAAGTTTTATTGTGGTTGGAATATAATAGACTAAATTAAGAATTTTATATTTTATTTCCTTTTCCCTTTCACTATTTGTCTGCTTGTGTCTTGTCGTGGTGCATTTATTCATTCAAGTGTGGTAGATCTTGGGAAAACCCACCATACTTCCAGCGTGGCATTGCCATCCTGGGGTGGGTCGTCACAATAAGGCTAATTGCAATTTACAACTGTGCTAGTTCAAGTGACTCAGTAATTGAATAAGGCAAAATGGTTAATCTATTCATTCGTGAAAACTTATTTAATCCATCATCTTATTCCTCTACATACTGTTATGATTAAAATGACTTTTTGCACTAATATATTGGCAATGTATGTTCACATCAATTTGAACTTATTAATGAAGAAATAGTACAAGAATATTTTAAGTATACGTAGGAAGGCTTGAGTTGAGCATAGAAGAAAGACAATAATGAAAAATCAAAATCTTCTTCTCAGCTCACAAATCCAAGCAAAAGAGCCTACAAGTTCAAGTTTTGGATGCAAGAAAATGGTTTAGCCAATTAAAACTATAACATGGACAATATCAATCTTCAATGTAGCATCAAGGACTAAATAGCAAAAGCTAAATGCTTAGTCAAGACTGACAACAACACTTATGAACTTGAATGAGAAATCTATAAAGGAAAGTGCCAAAAGAGATAAGTTGTCAAACTTAATTATATTTCTTTCATTATTATATACTCTAGATGCCTCTGAATGAACTGCATTGGATTTGAATTAAGTTGAGTTTACTGCTTTGAGCTAAATCATGTCAAAAATCTTAATGAACCTTAAAATGATCAAAACTCTAACATCATTACAGTCTTAAAGCATTATTAAGCCTATTTAGGAAACTTTATAGTTTAAGGTTTCTAATAGGAATTCCATTCCTAGTCATTCCTTCTGTAATAATGTTTATAGGCTTGATCTTCCATAAAGAACCATAATTGAAAAGTAAAAACTCATAAAAATAACAATCACAACCATAACATAGATGAAGCTAAAACAAAATCTTTAACATTAACAAAACTTCATTTAATAAGATGAACATTATACATTCAAAAACACTTACATTCTTAAAATATTAACAGCTAGATAAAACTACTATTAAGTTCAAAACATTTAACAAAAATAAAAGTAAAAATTGTTAATCCTTTAAAACATCAATAACTGCTAACAAATCATTAATTCTGTCTTAAGTCTCAGATAACTCTTTATCCAACACTGTAATTCTACTCATAATTTCTCCATAAGCTATGTAGCGGTCTGTCAAAAGAAGATCTATACAAATATTCATCTTCTTACCAAAATTTAAATCCTTCTTTAGTTATCTTATCTCTTCCTCCAAAAAGTGAATATGGTTATTTCCCTCATTAATCTGTCATTCCATCTCTGGCCGTACCTTAACCATGTATATTGTTTGTCCAACTAAATACCATAGATAAAGAATATAAAGGGTTACAACCAGTTTCTAAAAGAAACATAAAACTCTAGTAATCATCTTATTAGCAGCTCAAACAGGAAATAGATTTTCACACCTTAGAGACCCTAATAGGACACAAAAGGATCATACATCTTCATAATTCTCACTAAATTATCTGACCTAGAGTTATTTACATAAAATTATGATTTTAGAACCAGTGGTTTAATTATCTATATTGTTTGAATTAATATTAGAATGCATTGATGAAACATAAAACATATTTCAAAATCATAAAGGATAAGAAGAATGATAATTGTTAAAGAACTAAATCAACTCAAAATTTAAATCAGTCAAAATATTAAATTTAGAAGTACAAATCCTCAAGAGAAAATAAAAAAATCATTCACTTAGCTTAAACATTAACAACTATCTCTAACTCATCAATCCGTCAATAAGCTTGAGCCAACACTGTCTCCAAAAGCCTAACACATTCTATGGCTTCCATATAAGCTATAGAATTTTTAGTCAGAAGATGTGTAAAATAATGAGTATTACCTCTGATCAAACTTAACTCCTCCTTTATCTATTTAATTCGATCTTGGAGAACTTGAATTTTATCTACAGCACTAGAATTTGCAGAAGAACTTGATGATGCGATAATTGAATCGTCATCATGCTTTCAACCTTTCAATATATGTCAAAAAATCCGAAGCGTCTCTCCACTTTCCAATACACCTATTAACTCTATCATTAAAATTGCTAACTATTCTTCTTGGTAATGACATCAGAAGGGATGCACCCACTGCATGAACATTAAAAGAGATAATGAGTAAAGTAAATGTACAATTAAAGACTCAATAAGAATCAAACTAGGATCATGCATTGTCACCACGTTTGCATAAATTAATTTGTTTTAATTCGGCATATAGGTATGATTTTGATGATTAATGCTTGCTTAATTCCTCAATGATTGGTTATTGCCTTTTACATAAATATGCTTCTTAAAAACTTATTTAATTATTCAAATGCTTAAATGATGATTAAATAATGTAATCATAATAAATTTGATCATTACATTAAATCATTTCATGGGAGAGGAAAGTATGTGCTGAAACATATATAAAGGCTCTAGACAATAGAAGTAAGAGAACAATATTCTAGGATTAAACAAAATAGGGGGAGAAGAACTTAAAGAAAGGATTCTATAAAAGGAGAGAATTATAATTAAGGGGAGAGAAATGCGATTGTAAGATTAAATCTTTTTGAGTCGGACAAAAAAGGGGAGAGAAATGTGATAGACTTATGAGAGCGATAATTAATATTAGGAAAATAATAAAAGAGTCGATTCAATAGGATTATATATAGCATGGTATAAGTCAACTATTTAGTGGGAGATTAAAAGAAAATTCCTAATTATTAATAACAATTTCTCAAAGTTTTGTCATCAACAAAAAGAGGGAGACTGTTAGCATTATTGTATATGATTTTGATGATAACAAAACTTGTAAGAAGTTTGTATGCTTTAAACTCTAAACAATCATATGCATGATTATGATTTGATAAGCATTAATTAACATAAACATATAATCATTAATGTTTAATAACACGAGCATACTTTTTTCACTTTATGGTGCGTGTAAAAATTAGGAAAATAATAAAGGGGTCGAATCCATAGGATTATATATAGGATGATATAAGTCAGCTATTTAGGGGGAGATTAAAAGAAAATTCCTAATTATTAATAACAACTCAAAGTTTTGTCATCATCAAAAAGGGGAAGATTGTCAGCATTATTATATATGATTTTGATGATAACAAAACTTGTAAGAAATTTCTATGGTTAAAACTCTAAACAATCATATGCATGATTATGAATTGATAAACATTTATTAACATAAATACATAATCATAAATGTTTAATTACACGAGCATAATTTCTTCACTTTATAGTGCGCGTAACATTAATTTTCCTTTACTGCATAAATTTGTCCAATCATACTAGGCACCATAATTATTTAGGCTTTTTCATTATGAATTTAATAGATATGTATATTATCCGTGCTTTACAATATGATTAAATCATATGAGGATAAAAATACATTATGTTAATAAATATGAAAGCTAACAACATAGCAAGTGCAAAAAAGTTTAAGTGCAAGATCATGGTCATCTGCAACAAATTGACATAACTATCTGCTACGTTCTAAAAGGAGCTGAACTGATGAAAATCGTGGAAGAAGAAGAAAATAGAAGGTTTGAAGATAAGCAACAAGAAAGGTTACAAATGTCTAAAAGAAGCTTTCACAAACAAAAGTAATAGGTGAAAAACAAGGCTTCGAAGATGCACTAGAATGAGTTTACATTGTCTGTCAATCTCAAAAAGAAAATTTCAACAAATAATTGTAAGACAAATGAAGTTGAATACAAAGGCATGGTCAAAGAGCATAAATTTATTCAAGAAACTTAAACTGTCTATACCAACCAGACAAAGGTTGTCTAAAATAAAGAAAAAAGAAGAAACTCCATCAAATACTCAGACAAAACAAGAAATAAGAAATTACAGCCCAGACAATCATGCGTAAAGAAAAAAAAACTTTGTTTAATCAACAAAGTTAGAAGAATGGATTCGTTTGAGGATAAAAAGGTAATATGAATTGATACGGGAGTGCAACTTCAGTTGAGCTTAGGCAGACAAATGAAGATTGAAGAAAGAAATAAGTTGCAAGAATAAACCCTTTTTGTTGCTTGAGAAGTGCAGAATAGTTGAAGAACTTCACTTTGTCTATAGATTAAAAGTCCATCTGTTACTTACAATAAACAAAGCACCAACTAAAGCAGAAGACAAAATAGCATCTACACAGTGAGCAATAGGTGAACCTGAATAGAAAAAGAGCTACTTAGACCAAAATGGGCTTCAACAGACAAATGCACATTCGTCTACAGATTACATCAATCAATATACGACATGCAAAGTACTCTGTCCAAGACAAAGCAAAGAAAAAGTTCATCTATTGCTTATATCAGATGAATGCTACATTTCATTTGTTTGAGCAAGTTAAAGCAAGCTTTGTCTGCCACCTCCAATAGAATATGAAGAACAAAAGAAGAATACTATAATTCATCTGTTAGAGCAAGACAAAAGCGAACTTCATCTGCCACCTCCAATAGAATATAAAGAACAAAAGAAGAATACTATAATTCATCTGTTAGAGCAAGACAAAAGCGAACCTCCAATAGACAAATGAAGAATAAAGGAAGAACATCTCACTTCGTCTATTCGTATAGACAAAGGATGGTTTGTCAAATCGATTAGTCCGACTTCATCAGTGCCACCTAGAGTTAGCCTGTTATTTATAGCAGATAAAGCACATGCATGAAAGATCGACCAACAAATAAATCTCTTGGAGGAATTTAGGTAAACAAAGTAGAGTTTGTTTATCAATTAATTCAACTTCATTTGCACCATTCAAAGTTCGTTTGCTACTTGTAACAGACAAATCACTCTTATGAAAGCTCAACTGATAGACAAACCTATGGAAGAATTTGTTTGCAAGTTATGGTAGAGAAATGCAAACAGAGAGAGACTACGACTTATCAGAAGAAAATTGATTTATAAGACTAGCATTCAAACGGCATTTGCACTTGTGTCGACACTGTGCAAACTTATATCAATTACCATTTTCAGGAATAAGCGGCGCTGCAAGGTTTTCAAAGCTATGAAAAGTCAAATGAGGAGCAACTTTTAACACAACAAATCCTCCTCTCTAAATGACAATGCAGCAGCTTGAGACAAAGCAGAAAGACCCAGACTTTAATGGTAAAAAACTCAAATAGTCTTATTCATTCAATGCTGCTCTCGTTTCTTCATTCAACGGAACCCATCTTCTCCAATGGTTTAAAATATGAAGAAGCTATTTAAGGAGAAAAGGTGGGATGATTCAATGGTTGTGAAGGAATACTTTTTCAGATACGCTTAACATGATGCAATTCCTTCCACATATGGCCAAGAGCTTAAACCGTCATATATCTTTTATGAGCTTCAATCTACTTATCCTTATGGCAATTGTCTTTATATTATGGTAAGATCTTTTGTATTATATAGAGCTAAAAAAGAGATCAAATCTTCCCTTGTGCTTAAGAGAAATACTATGTAAAAGTGTATAAGTTTTCTGGTAAACTTGAAACTAAAGAGTTGTTAGTGAGCTCTAGAAAACTAACAAGTTTGCTGGTGATCTTTGAAATCAGTCTGGTGGTAAGCTCAAGGAAAACCACATTGTATGAGTTATTGGTGACCTTTGGAAAACCAGCAAGTTTGTTGGTGATCTTTGAAACCAGTGAGTTTCTTGGTGAGCTCTTGAAAACCAAAAGAGTCTTGGGAACATTATGTATTTCCGTTATATGGATATAGTGGAACCTAAGGCATAATGAGTATGTGCTATTGGAATAGTGGATGTAGGGACGAGGTCCTGAACCACTATAAAAATTTTCTTATCTGTATGCGTGTGTTTGCTTATTTGCTTTATTCTTCATGAATTTTATTGTATTTATTATTCACTTTACATCACACCACATACAAGCACAAAAAAGGAAAAATGATCCAACAGGGGTTTAAATGATTATTTTTTATTTTCCTAATTCACCCTTTTCCTCTTGAGTTAAGCCATCCTATAACAACCTACAGAAGCCATGGTCGAAGAGCATAAAGTTGTTTAAGAAATTCAAACTGTCTACACTGACTAGACAAAATTTATCGAAGATAAAGAAAGAAGAAGAAGAAGCTCCATCAAACACTCAGATAAAAGAAGGAACAAGGCATTGCTGCCTAGATAATCATGCATAAAATGAAAAAAAATTTGTCTGACCAACAAAGTTAGAAGAATGGATTCCTCTAAGGATAAAAAGGCAAGATGAATAGAAGGAGTGTAGCTTTAACTGAGCCAAGATAGACAAATCAAGATTAAAGAAAGAAAGAAGTTGCAGAAACAAACTCCTTCTGATGCTCAAAGAATGCAGAACAAATGAGGAACCCTACTTCGTCTATGGATCAAATTCTGTTTTACTTACCACAGACTAAGCAATAAACAAAGTGGAAGACAAAGCAGAAGTTGCACAATGAGCATAGACGAAGCTGCCTAGATTAAGTAGCTACTTGGACAAAAGGGACTTCAACAGACAAAGGCACATTCATCTGTAACTTCCTATAAACAAACCTATATGTGATGTGTAGAATGATTTATCCAAGACAAAGTAAAGTAGAGTTCGTTTATCACTTGCTCAGATGAATATTACACTTTATCTATTTGAGCAAGACAAAGTAACATTCATCTGTCACCTCTAACAAACAAATATGGAACAAAAGAAGAACATCACACTTCATCTATTTGTGAGAGTTTATCTATCAACCAGTTTGACTTTGTTTGCACCACCCAGAGTTCATCTATTACTTAAAACAGATAAAAGCACATACATAAAGTATTGACTGATAGACAAATCTCCTGGAGGAATTCATGCAGACAAAATAGAGTTTGTCTATCGATCAGTTCTCTTTAGAGTTCATCTGCTACTTATAATAAACAAATCACTCTTATGAAGGATCGACTAATGGGCAAACTAATGGGAGAATTTGCTTGCAACTTATGATAGGCAAATGCAGATAGAGAGAGGTGGTGACTTGTCAGAGAAAAATCAATTCATGTGACTTGCATCAAAATGGTATCTGTATCTGTGCTTTCATCATGCAAACTTGTCTCAATCATCATTTCAAGCAATAAGCAGTGCTGCAAATTTCAAGCTATGTCAAGTCAAAATAAGAAAAGACATTTTAGCAATTATTTTCCTCTCTATATAATAATGTCGATGTATCACCTCGAGACACATCAAAAAGGTCTGGACTTCAATGGCATAAATCTCGATGGTCTTGTTCATTCAATGCTACTCTTATTTCTGCATTGAACAGAACCATCTTCATTAATGGTCAAAAATATGAAAAAAATATCCAAGAAGACCAGGTGGAATGATACAAGGAGGTAAAGGAATGCTTTTTAGGTGCACTTAATGTTATGCAAATCCATCATCTATCTTTTATGAGCTTAAATTGCATATCCTTATGGTCATTAGTTTACATTTTGGGAAGATCCTTATTGTTATTAGAGTTGTAAAAGAGATCAAATCTTTCCCTATGCTTGAGAGAAATACTATGTAAAAGTATATAAGTTTTTTGGTAAACTTGAAACCAGAGAATTGTTGCTGAGCTCTAGAAAACTAACAAGTTTGTTGGTAATCTTCAAAATCATGAATTTCCTAGTGAGCTCATGAAAATCAAAAGAGTCCTAGGAGCACTATGTTTATGCCCCCTGGAGCTGGAATCCAGAAGAGTGTTAGGAATACTATTTCTGCCCCCTAGATTTGGAATCCAAAAGATTAATGGGAGCACTTTTGTATTTTCATTATATGGGATATAATGGAACCCAAGGCATAATGAGTGTGTACTCTTGGAAGAGTGAATATAGGGGTGGGGGTTCCCGAACCACTATAAAAGTTGTGTTGTTTGTGTGTGTGTTTGCTTACTTGTTTTATCCTTCATGTACTTTATTGTTTTTATTATTTATCTTACAATACAACACACATAATCACGAAAAGAGGAAAATATTACAATAAAGGTTAAGCAATGAATTTTTACATACTCAATTCACCTCTCCCCTCTTGGGTTAAGCCATACTATGGGACTCAATAGAAGGCACAAGTCTCTTGAATGTAGTAGATGGTTTTAGCTCAGTAAAATTATTCAATTTTCTCAGCTTGCTTGTTAATGAACTAAATGGATCACTGTTCTATAAAGGAGTCATTAAATTTAGATGAATTCAGTCAATTTGAATTTGTCTGACACTTTATTCTATTCTTCCAAAGTTAATTTTGGATGAATTTTATCTTCAGCTTATGTCTGTCATATGAAGTCTCTTCTCTTCACTTGCATTTGTCTGAAGATAATTTCAAACAAATTTTGATAATGTGGATGAAGTTGGATAGACTTGGATTTGGACTAAGTTTATTTTTGCTTTTCAACTTCTCTCATTTGGACGAAGTCGGATGAACTTTTCTTGCTCCGCATTTGTCCGAGGTAAATTTTAGAAGAAGCTTCAAGTTATAGACAAAGTTTACTTGCTCACATTTGTCTGAGGTTAATCTCAGATGAAGCTAGTTGACGTGTCTTTAGTCAAACTTGGACAAACTTGGATTTGGATGAAATATTTGTTTCGTCAGCTTTCATCTTACACTTTGCATTATCTAAAGTGTCTATCTATTTAGTTAGACAGATTGATGCCTTAGAGCATGTTTCAATTCCTCTATTTTTCTTTTGAATCCCTATGCATTTTATTGTCCACAAGTTCTATCCTTTTACAATTTTTTTTTGCATACTAAGTACTTGACAAATATTCATTAGCACTTAACTTAATCAAGTTTTTTTTGACAATCAAGTTTTGTTTGTCATTAAAACTATGCATTTACACCATCAATAAGCTAAATTCACTAAATTCAGAGTAAGCTTTACATGTATCATAAAGCACCATTCATATGATCTCTACTACTCTAAATATAGTAGCACTCCTCCATCAATATGAATCACATATGTCCCCCTTCCTTGGAAATTTACCTTGTCCTTAAGGTGAAGATCAGGCAAGAGAGAACAAAACTCATCAAAATCATCTGGAGTGGCATCAAAAGGAGAAGAACTTCCTAGATAACAAGCACCTAAAAGTAATCAAATCCAATACACTTAATCCACCATATATTAATAAGTCTATCAATAAACCTATTTGGATTGATAAGAATATAGCTACCTAAATCCTAGGAATGAAACTCAGTGTATCAATAGGGCATCGAGCGCAGTAGAGCATTGAAATATGAAAGACATCATATATAGTAGTGGATGAAGGAAATGCAACTTGATATGTCAAAGATCTAACTCTCTCTCCATAATTTGAAAAGGCTCAAAAAACTGAGAAGAAAGTCTTCTGACAACAAGGCACCAAGGACTTCTTGAAAGGCTAGAGTTTGACATACACCCAATCACCAATGGCAAACTCTAAGAAGCGGCTTTCATGATTTGCCCATTGCTTCATCCTATTCTTAGCTCGGATGAGATTATCCTTAAGAAAGTGAAGGATACAAACTCCTTCTAAGAGCTTAGACTCAATAATTTCCATATGATTTAGAATGATACTCATAAGTTGGAATAAAAGGTGGTGAATAACCATATACAATATAGAATAGATAGATCCAACAACTTTATGAAAGGAAGTATTTGTTAAGTCTAACCCTTCAATTTAGCTTAATTTTGATGATGAACTTAATTAATTAGCTAAGTTTTGATAATAATAAAATATTTGAGTGATATACCTTTTAAAAAGATAAAAAAATTTTCCAATGGCTCCCCCGTAACGCCCCACCTTTAGGGTGCTACCTAATTACAATCCAAGGAAACCTCATATAGAGTCTCCCCTAAATTCTCAAATTTCATACTTGTATAATCATTTCCACATAATTATGTACATCCATTAACACCATTATACATAATGCTATGCATCCACATATTGCCCAAAATCGCAAGTCACATTGTGATGGCACTTGAAAAGACAAATATATATACATACATTCCACTAATATGACATGCTAGTGCAACAATTAATTCATCATGATTTAATATACATAGCATTTGAATCCTAAATTTTACAACTTATATACATCATATCAAAGGTTTCAAAAAAATGGGATTTAAACATCCAAAGCCACCCATCTAGTGCGAGGGTCATAGCTTAGCCCTAGTCATGAGCTCCAACCTCATGTTGGGCTTTGTCTTTTGACCTGTCAACTAAAAACCATAAATAAACTAGGGTGAGTCTAGGTGAACTCAATAAGTAGGTAAAGTGATGAAACAATAATAATAAAGTCATTGGAAGATTATTATCAAACCATTATTTATGCGATTTCATGACATGCAATGTCCACATATGCATGATGCACATGCCTTTATAGACCATACTCATGTATTGTTTCATTTTCAACTGATTCTCATAATCAAGACTTAAATACTGCCTTATCATCAAGTCATTTTCATCTACGCGCCTTCATTTTCACCATATTATTGCCAAAGCTAGCCTCTTCATTACGATATTCTCATCTAGATACTTTCATCATTATCATGGCGTTACCAGAACAACGTCATCATTAAGGCATCATTATCATGTCATTGTTGGATGCCTGTAGGATGGCTTAACCCAAGAGAGGAGGGGTGAATTGGGTAAATAAAAATTTATTACTTAACTCCAATTGGATCATTTTCTTCTTTTTATGCTTGTGTGTGGTGTGGCATAATATGAATAATATAATAGTAAAGTGCAGAGAAATAAAGCAAACAACACACAAACACAGACAATGCAAAATTTTATAGTGGTTATGGACCCCGTCCCTACATCCACTCTTCTTTTGGTTTTATGAGTTCACTGGGCAATTCACCCATTTCAAAGATCACAGGCAAACTTGTTAGTTTTCTTGAGCTCACAACCAACTCACTGGTTTTAAAGCTCACCAGCAAACTTGATAGTTTTCTAGAGATCACCAACAACTCATTACAATGTGGTTTATCGAGCTTACTACAAACTCTCTGGTTTTAGATTAACTAGAAAACTATTACACATTTGAACATAGGGGAAGATATGATCTTTTTCAGCTCTATCAATACATAAAGATCTTTCCGAAATGTAAATAAAATGGCCATTAAGATAAGTAGATTGTAGCTCAAAATGGCCATGGGTGGAAGGATTTGCATAAACTTAAGCTAATTAGAATGAGTTCCTTCACCACCCTGAATCATCCCACTTCTTCTTCTTAAAAAGCTTCTTCAGAGTCTCGACCATTGGAGAAGATGGGAGCTAATTGATGTAAAGATGAGAGTAACATTAAATGAATAAGACCATTTGAATTTTCTGCCATTGAAGTCTAGGTTTTTCTATTTTGTCTCGAGCTATTGCAATGCCAATTAGAGAGGAGGATGAGCTATGATAAATATGTTCCTTGTTCAACTTGCCAAAGCATTGAAAAACTTGCAGCGCAGCTTATTGGAGGAAATGGTGACTGGTATGTGTTTGCATGATGACGGCTCAAATGCATATGCCATTTGTATATGTAGCCACACAAACCGATTCTCCTCTGACATGTCACAACCTCTCTCTATCTGCATTAGTCTGCCATAAGTTGTAGACAAATTCTCTTAGGGTTTGTCTATCAGTTGAACTTCCATAAGAATGATCATCTATTGAGTAGAAGATGAACTTTGATGCATATGAAGTTATACTAACTGATAGACAAACACTTCTTTGTCTGTCACAATTCCTCCAAAAGATTTATCTGTTGATTGATCCTTCATGTATATGCTTTATCTGCTGAAGACAACAGATTAACTTGAATAATGCTGATGAAGATGAGTTGATTGATTGATAAACAGTTCCCTTAATATGAACAGGCAAAGTAGAATATGCTTCTTTTTGTTCTTTATTGTTTGTTAGAATTGACAGACGAAGTTTGCTTAGTCTTGCACTAATAGATGAAGTGAGATCTTCTTCTTTTGTTCCTTGTTATCTATTGAATGTGCCATACAAATCTAACTTCAACTTGCTCGAACAGACAAAGTGTGGTGTTTGTCTGGTGTAAGCAATAGACAAAGTGTGTTATGCTTTGTCTTGAATAGAATACTTTCCTCATCGCATTTATTTGTCATAAGTTGTATACGATTGTGCCTTTATCTATTATAACCCAATTCGATCTAAGGTAGCTCTTTGTTTGTTTAGCTTTGTCTATGCTCACCGTGCAGCATCTTCATCGTCTTTTACTTTGGCTAAACTTTGTCTATCATAATAGATGACCTTTGGATTTAAAGATGAAGTAGAGTTCTCCAGCTTTTTTGCACAGTTTGAGCAATAGAAGGGGTTTGTTCTAGCAACTTCCTTAGTTCTTCAACCTTGATTTATCTGTCTTGGCTTAGCAGAAGTTACACTCCCTTCTATATTTATATTGCCATTCTATTATCAGACAACTCTAGTTTTCTCGTTTCTTGTATTATTGTTTGGGCAGCAATTCTTCTTTCTTCCTCTTTTTGAGTATTTGATGGAGCTTCTTCTTCTTTCTTTATCTCAAATAGGCTTTATCTAGTCAGTATAGATAGTTTAAATTTCTTGAACAACGTTATGCTTCTTCGACCATGGCTTCATTTTCAACTCATTTGTCTACCAAGCCTTTAGTTACTTCTTCATCCTTGTGCTTTTATCTTGGACAGACTGATCAAATGTAAGTAGTCTGCAACTTAAGCTCTTTGATTATGGCTTCTCCTTTGTCTTCTTGCTTTGTATTTGTCTATTGATATTTTCTTGTTGAGGTTGACAGACAATGCAAGTTCATTGTAGTACATCTTCGAAGCCTTGTTTTTCTCTCATACTTTTATTTATGGAAGCTTTCTGCAATGTTTCTTATTGCTTGTCTTCTGATTTCTTCTTCTTTTTCTTCCATGATTTTCATTAGTTCAACTCCTTTGGAACGTAGTAGATTGTTGTGACAGTTTGTTGCAGACGATCATTTTCCTACACTTGAACATTTCTACACTCACTACGTTATTAACTTTCATATATAGTATCATAATGTATTTTATCCTCATATGATAGTATTATTTTGTGAAGCAAGGATAATATACATTTTCATTGAATCCATAATATGAAAGCTTAAGTGATTATGGTGCTTAATAACATTTAGCAAATTTATATAGTAAAGATTAATTAATGTTTATGGTGTGTGCACCATAGAGTGAGGACTGTATGCTTATTTAATTGATCATTCATGGTTATGTGTTTTTGTTAATTAACGTTTGTTAATTAATAACCATATATATAATCGTTAAAGATTTAAGCATACAGGAATCTTAATTTAAACCAGTTTTATTATTATTAAAATAATATATAATGCTAACAATCTTCCTCTTTTTGATGATGTCAAAACTTTAAAAACTTGTACAAAATATGAAAATTTCTTTCAAACTCTCCTTGAATAATTGACTTGTATAATTCTATGGGTTTGATCCTTTATAATCATTTTTCTAGTTTTAACTGTTATTCCTATAGGTGCATTTCTTACAAGTTATCACTAACATTTCTCTTTCCCTTTTTGTCATAATCAAAAAGATTCTGCTTTCAAGATTATTATTTTCCCTACTTTTTAATTCTATTTCTCTCCCCTTAGTTATATTTTTCTCTCTTTAAATTCTTCTCCCCTATTTTATTATTTATTATGATGACTAGATTGATTTGGTTGATTGTAATTATAAATATTTTCCAAGTACTTTGTCAATTAAACATTATTACTGGAAGAGGAAATAATCAGACATTTATATATAATATTTATCAAAATCATATTAACATACTGGACGCAAATGTAGTGACAATGCATTATTTTCTTTTAATGTGTATCTAATTTTAATTAATGTTTATCTGTCATTATTATTTGGGGTGAGGAGTGAGAGTTATTAATGGAGGAGTTGACAGATTACTTGGGAAGCAGAAAAACTTTTGTCTTTCTCTTTTCTTGTGCAAAGGGATTAGGAAGAGATGAATCTTTAGTGCTTACCAAGGCAACCTTGGCTTCTTCCAGTTCATCTGTAAAGTTTATTCAAGGTGAGAAAGATGATGCTGCTTTTAAGGCTGTAGAGAGATGTTTGGTTCTTCAGGATAAGATTAAACAATTGAAAGTTGATTTGGCTTCTATTAGGAGTAGCATTCTTTATTTTAATCGTCTCTTAACTAAGAACTCTATGGCTTATATGGAGGTCGTAGAACATATTAAAGATTTGAAGACAGAGTTGGCCAAGGCTCACCAAAGAGTTAAAGTGTTGGAAGATGTTTTAGCTGATTAAATATTTTTGCTTTTTAATCTAAAATTTTTATGTAATATTACAACTCTTTAAACTCACATTTGTTATTTTACATGTTCTGGTCTTTTATGAAAATTTAAGTTTGGTGATTTATGATGTTCATAGAATTGTTCTTTTAGTTGGTTAATTGTTGGATGTGTATCTCTTATTCATTATTATTTAATAGTGATAATGCATGATCCTAATTTGTTCTAGATCTCTAAGATTTCTATATTTGTTTAAGCTATTAATTTGATGATTACTTCTGTAAGATTTTATGTGTCTTTTGAGGATCTGTTGTAACCTATTTATTTCATAATATTTAGTTGGACAGTTAGTATACGAGATTAACATTCATGCAACAATAGAGCTAGAGATAAGTGAGAGAAATAGTCAGATTCACTTTTTAGAAGAAGAGGTGAGATAATTACAAAGGGAATTAAAGTCTATTAAGAAGATGAATGTCTTTACAGATCTTCTTTTGACTGATCGGTGTATAGCTTATGGAGAGATTATGGATAAAATTAAGGCTTTGGAGAAGGAATTATCTGAGACTTGGGACATAATTACAGAGTTATTAGTAGTTATTGAAGTTTTAAAAGAGTAACTATTTTTAATTTTCTTTATTAAATGTTCTGAACTTATTAGTGGTTGTTGATGGATGTTTTAAGAAAATGGATATTTTTGATGTTTATTTTCTTTACTGTAGATTTATTAATGTTAAAAATTTTGTTTTAACTTTCTGTGTGTTATGGATGTTAGTGTCTTTTATGATCATTACTTTTCAATTTTAGTTCTTTATGTGAGATCAAGCCAATAAACTTCATTACTGAATGAATGATTAGGAATGAAATTCCTATACAAGACCTTAAACTATGAGATTTCCCAAACAGACTTGACTATGCCCTAGGACTGTAATGAGTTTTGATTATTTTAAGATTTGTTAATATTTTTGTCATAATTTAGCTCAAAGCAGTAAACTCAATCTGTTTCAAATCCAATATAGTTTATTCAGAGGTATCTAGAGTATGTAGCAAGAAATATAATCAAGTTTGACAACTTATCTCTTTTGGCGCTTCCTTCATAGAGTTCTCATTTGAGTTTGTTGGTGTTGTTGTTAGCGATTAGCTTCTTCTGTCAAGTCTTTGATGATCCTTCCTCTAAGATATGATATTGTCTAGCAAATAGTCTAAATTTGTTTAATCATTTTCTTGCATTCGGAACTTGAACTTGTTGGCTTATTTGCTTAGATTTGTGAGTTGAGAAGAAGGTTTTGATTTCTCATTGTTCTCATTCTTCTTTAGTTCAACACAAGCTTTCCTGCATTCACTTAACATATCTTTGCACTAATTCTTCATTAATGAATTTAAATTGATGTGGATTTTCATTGCTAATATATTAGTGCAAATAGTCATTTTGATCACAACAAAATGTAGTAAAAGAAAAATAAGATGATGAACTAAAGCAATTTTCATGAATGATTATAACAAGCATTTGCTTTAATTAACTGCTGAGTTATTTGATCTAGCACAGATATAAGTTATCATTAATCTTTGGTGCTAGATCAATTCACCTTAAATGAATTTGAGCATAATCCTTTAGTTTCATTATTTTTTTTTATCTTTTCTTTAAGTTGTATGTCTTTTAAATATTCTTGTTCTTAAGTTACTTGTTATTTTAGTATTAGTTATTTTCTAAATGTTTCTTTTTCTTCTTCATTATCTTGAAAGTTTTACTTTATATTTTTAGAGTTTTATTTGTCCTGGTGTTAATTCTATATTCTTCTATTTATATACAAGAATGAACAATTTATGCACAAAAAATACTTATGTATGAAAGTTTATTTCTATTAATGTACAATTATCTAAGTAATAAAAATCCTATGGTTTCTACATAATGTGCAAATGAATGAATGAATGAATGAATACATAAACATAGTTTCATAATTCAATTTTTAATCTATATACAACTAAAGGAAATTTAAACAAAATTCTAATTTTTTAAATTCTATTTCTCAATAAAAATTCAAAGAATGTCTTTGATAAGAATGATGAGATAAAATAGGTAGGACATTAAAAATAAATGTAAATATATTTCTAGCAAACATGAGTAAATAATTGAAAGATGAAACTTGAATTTAAAAGAATTTACTGAAGGAAATAAGTAAAACTTAAAAGAACAGAACATAAATTTGTTTCTTTAGATAAATAAATGTTAAAAGTAAAGGCACATAGATAGAATTAATAAATTGAAGGACTGAATATGAATACATATTAACAAGAGGGTGGACTAAAAGAAATGCATAAGTAAATATTTCAAAATTTCAGATAATGACACATTCAATAATGACGTTTGAGTTTAAGTGTCATACCTGCACTTACCTTTCCTTTTTATTTCGAAGGAACTTGGTATTTCATTGTATCTTCAATTTTTTTTCTTCAGACCAAGTCTTCTTTCTCTTTCTTCTTCTTCAAGAGAACATTTTCTCCTTTCTTAGATTTCTTGCACTCAAGTTAGTTTGAATAATAACGCTAATGGTGTGTGAGTGCAAAGTGTTTTTGTCCCTTAATAATTTATCTTTGGCTTGTATAAAGATTTCTTATATCGATTCATGAGCCAAGACATCTTTGTAAATGGTGGGACAGAGAGCATATAGAGAATTTTCAAACATTATCAGCTCTGCTCTTGTTTGATCCTCACTTATGCCAATATAGATAATCTTTCATAGATTATTTGGCTATAAGAAATATTTTCAATCTCCTTTTCCATTATATTCAGTTTAATCTATCAAAAATTTAAAAGATGGGAGATGGACTACTCTTTGAATAACACAAAGGATGACAATGTTGGGTAAGCTAAATGGATCACTAGAATTGTTTATCTAGCCCGCTTTGATACCACTTGTTGGATGCCTATAGGATGGCTTAACCCAAGAGGGAGGGGTGAATTGGGTAAATAAAAATTCATTGCTCAACTCCTGTTGGATCATTTTCCTCTTTTCATACTTGTGTGTGTTGTGGCATAATGTAAATAATAGAATAGTAAAGTGTAAAGAAATAAAGCAAACACACACACACACACATAAACAATATGAAATTTTATAGTGGTTCAAGACCCCATCCCTACATCCACTCTTCCAAGGATACCAACTCATTGTACCTTGGGTTCCACTATACCTTGTATAATGGAATGCATAAGTGTCCTCGACACTTCTTCTAGATTCCAGCTCTAGGGGGCATACTCAAGTGTCACTAACACTCCTTCTAGATTTACAAGTTCACCAAGAAACTCACCTGTTTCAAAGATCACAAGTAAACTTGGTAGTTTTCCTAAGCTTAATATTAACTCATTAGTTTAGAAGCTCACCAGCAAACTTGATGGTTTTCTAGAGATCACCAACAACTCATTGCAATATGGTTTATCGAGTTTGCCAAGAACTCTCTGGTTTTCAGATTACTAGAAAACTATTACATATTTAAACACAGGGGAAGATATAATCTTTTTTAGCTCCATCAATACATAAAGATCTTTCCAAAATGTAAATAAAATGGCCATGAAGATAAGTAGATTGTAGCTCATAAAAGTTGTAAGACAAATAAGCTCGTTGCCATGGGTGGAAGGATTTGTGTAAACTTAAGCTCGTTAGAATGGGTTTCTTCACCACCCTAATCATCTTGCTTCTTCTCTTTAAATAGCTTCTTTAGAGTCTCGACTGTTAGAGAAGATGGGAGCTGATCAATGTAGAGATGAGAGTAGAATTGAATGAATAAAACCGTTTGAATTTTCTGCTGTTGAAGTCCAAGTTTTTCTATTTTGTCTCGAGCTGCTATAATGCCAATTAGAGAGGAGGATGAGCTATGATAAATATGTTCCTCGTTTAACTGGCCATAGTATTGAAAAACTTGTAGTACTGCTTATTGCCGAAAATGGTGACTGGTATGTGTCTGCATGATGACGGCTCGAATGCATAAGCCATTTGTATAGTAGGCACACAAACCAATTCTCCTCTAACATGTCACGACCTCGCTCTATCTACATTAGTCTGCCATTAGTTGCAGATGAATTCTCTTAGTGTTTTTCTATCAGTTGAACTTCTATAAGAATGATTGTCTATTAAGTAGTAGATGAACTTTGATGCATATGAAGTTATACTAACTGATAGACAAATACTTCTTTATTTGTCACAATTTCTCCAGAAGATTTGTCTGTAGATCGATCCTTCATGTATATGCTTTGTCTATTGAAGACAATAAAATTAACTTGAATAGTGATAATGAAGATGAGTTGATCGATTGACAAATAGTTCCCTTAAAATAAATAGATGAAGTAGAATATTTTTCCTTTTATTCTTTTTTGTTTGTTGGAGGTAACAGACGAAGTTTGCTTAGTTTTGCACTAACAAATGAAATGAGATCTTCTTCTTTTATTCCTTTTTATCTGTTGAAAGTGCCAGAAAAAGTTAACTTCAACTTGCTTGAATAGACAAAATGTGGCGTTCGTCTGGTGTAAGCAATAGACAAAGTGTGTTATGCTTTGTCTTGAATAGAATACTTTGCATGTCCCATTTATTTGTCATAAGTTGTATACGATTGTGCCTTTGTCTATTACAGCCCAATTTGTTCCAAGTAGCTCTTTGTTTGTTCGACTTCATCTATGCTCACCGTGCAGCATCTTCATCATCTTCTGCTTTGGCTGAACTTTGTCTATCGTAACAAATGACCTTTTGATCCAAGGACGAAGTAGAGTTCTTTAGATTTTTTGCACAGTTCGAGTCATAGAAGGGGTTTGTTCTAGCAACTTCCTTAGTTCTTCAATCTTGATTTATCTGTCTTGGCTTAGCAGAAGTTACACTCCCTTCTATATTTATATTGCTATTCTATCCTTAGACAACTCTAGTTTTCTCGTTTCCTATATTATTGTCTGGGTGGCAATTCTTCTTTCTTCCTCTGTCTGAGTATTTGATGGAGCTTTTTCTTCTTTCTTTATCTCAGACAGGCTTTGTCTGGTTGGTGTAGATAGTTCAAATTTTTCAAACAACATTATGCTACTTCGACCATGGCTTCATCTTCAACTCCTTTGTCTGCCAAGCCTTGAGTTGATTCTTCATCCTTGTGCTTTTATCCTTGACAGACTGATCAAGTATAAGTAGTCAACAACTTAAGCTCTCTGATCATGGCTTCTCCTTTATCTTCTTGCTTTGCATTTATCTATTGATATTTTCTAGTCGAGGTTGATAGACAATGCAAGCTTATTGTAGCACATCTTCTAAGCCTTGTTTTTCTCCCATACTTTTTTTGGTGGAAGCTTTCTACAACCTTTCTTGTTGCTTATCTTTTTCTTTCTTCTTATTTTTCTTCTTTTATGATTTTCATTAGTTCAAATCCTTTAGAACATAGTAGATTATTGTGGTAGTTTGTTGCATAGGATCATTTTCTTGCACTTGAACATTTTTGCACTTGCTACATTGTTAGCTTTCATATATAGTATCATAATGTATTTTATCCTCATATAATAGTGTTATTTTATAAAGAAAGGATAATATACATTTTCATTGAATACATAATATGAAAGATTAGTTATTATGGTGCTTAACAAGATTTAGCAAATTTATGTTGTAAAGATTAATTAATGTTTATGATGTGCACACCATAGAGTGAGGATTGTATGCTTGTTTAATTTATCATTCATGGTTATGTGTTTTATTAATTAATGTTTGTTAATTCATAACCATATATATAATCGTTAGAGATTTAAGCATACAAGAATCTTAATTTAATACAAGTTTTGTTATCATCAAAATCATATATATTGCTAATAGTCGTTACCAGAATAGCCTCATCATTAAGGCATCCACATTCATACATATTCATCATTTCATACCATTGCTAGTCGTAAAACACCCCCTTTTTCCCCTCTTCAATGTATAATTAGTACATCCACATAATCCCGGCTATGAATGTTGCCAAGTCTAGGACAACTATATCACTGCCCTTTATGTTACCCTGCCTTCATTGCAACATAGAGATCATAGGCTCACTGGCCACATCTACTGAGAGAATCAAGTATGCTCATGAATTACAAGGTATCACTGCCCAATTTAACAAATCATGGATTTCAAGGGCATCACATCATTTTCATGTCACTCAAGGCATATCCATTTAGGCCAACAAAGGAATGTCCACTCATGCCACCAAAGGCATATTCACTCATGCCACCAAAGGCATAACAACTCATACCACCAAAGGCATATCTAGGTGTTGTATCATATCCATATAAGTCTATGTCATCAAGGCACTGTCATGTCAATATCATGTTTGTGCCACCCAGGCACTATCATATCCACATCATGTTTCCTCACAAACAATATTTACTATGCCCTCTTTACTTCTTTTTATAGCCCCCAAGAAATGCCACAACAAATTTCCCCAAGAAACCACACAAAATTACAGACAAAACATCATGGACACTATAGTAGTATTGGCGCCGTGATGCTGCCTTCCGGCATCGCAATGCCTAAACTGCTCCGCGGGGGGGGGGGGGGGGGGGGGGGGGGGGGGGGGGGGGGGGGGGGGGGGGGGGGGGGGGGGGGGGGGGGGGG